>JAQGBY010001177.1:0-31806 GCA_034698785.1 Mycogona germanica
AAATAGCCGGTAAATTTAAACAATTAATTTTTTATTTCATTGGTGGTTACTGTAAACACAGGCAAAGCCGGGAACCCCTCTTGTAGTTGATAATCAATGGATATGTAAATTACAGTTCTACGATAACATCAGAAATTATTGAAACAGTCATATCACAATATTTGATCATTCGTTAACGGCAGATTGCATTTGAAGTTGAGCCGATATCTAAAAGCACTTGGACCGGTTGACTACCACTAAGTAAACAAGTGGTAATGTTTTTGAAAGGAGTCTTATTTTCTTCTCGTCTTGTATTTTTAGCGCTGATTCTAAATCGAGGCGGATTGCCGCGTTCGACATTCATCCAAGAGAGCGGCGAAATGAGAAAATTGATGTAGGCACGTGACGAGACTGAGGCAGCATTCACCAGAGAGACGAAAATAGATAAAATAGCAACTCGACGCTTTCGCGGATTCAGGCGCCAACAAGATAAATCGACAGCTGCACCGACAACGTAAACAAACCGCGTCACACCACCTTTCTATTGAAATGGAAGAGCAAAAATAAAGCGGCAGATGTGGAGCAATGGAGATGGGATTTGGGGAGGGGAGAAATGGACAAGAAGTGGAGCGGTCAAGGAACGCGAGCTGCAATGAATGAACAACTTGTACAACAACAACAACAACAGCAACTACAAAAAACACCAATGTACAACAGCGATTCCTCTATATTGATTGAAAAGACCAGCCTACGAAAAATGGCTAACCAATATTTACACACTTCCTCATCCTCACTCGATCTAAAAATTCGAAATTGAATCTGCACTCACACAAATCCATTAAAGCAGTCTTTTGTTATTTTATTTTTTAAATATCTAATTAAATAGACTCATTATTTGTTTTTTGACCTATGGTACAATAACACCATTTTTTTAGTATCAATACAAGAAAACAAAGTTCTCCTCAGTCTGACACCTGAACAAACGCGCAGGCGTGTTAAAAAACAAATCCCTCAAAGGCCGACCTAGTTTTGATAGAATTCGTTGTACCCAATCACATGACCGACGCGACATCCTGCGGCGGAATGTTTTTTTTCTTTTAAAAGCAAACAAGTTCAATGGTATTGGACATTCGAGAAAAACCGCCAAAACTTTCCTGTGACCTGCGTCAACTAGTGAAATTATTGCCTTACGTACATGTAACATGATAACGACACCGTGTCGTTTTTTATTTTTTATTTCAGCAAATATAATTATTTGTTGCTATTTTAATGAAACAATGTTTTAACGAATAAAAATGTTTCGTATAAATGTAGCGATCGAGATGTTTTATTTAAAATTTAAAAAATTCAAAAGTCGATTTATTATTTTATACGAATCTTGAAGTTCAATCGTTTAAGACAAATTTTGTTTGGCGCATGTATTTTCAGATTACTATTTTCACATGATATCAGCGTTGAGACGATTAGTTTTACTTCAGTCATTTTAAGGAGGAGAAATTTCAGATAGTCGTTCATAAGTTGCGCGTTTGCTCGGAAAATGGCGTCGGTGTTCCATTTTCCCAGCCTCGAAGCTAAATTGGATTTGTGCGATTTCGTTTCAACCGTTTGGTTGATGGTATACATCCGGTCTCTCTCCCGGTGAGAATTGAAACTTGTTATATCTGAAGGTAAGGTAACTTCCTGTCCGACGCAAAAATGGCATTTGGATTTTAAAAAAAAAAAGTCTTAAATTGTGCATTGTCAAGTGCGTTTGGGTTCATTGTACAGAGTGTAGCTGAAGGCAGCACCTGCGGGGTTGGATCATTTCTGTTTACCCCTTCTTCACGGCACCGAGTTAATGTAATATTCAAAACAATACGCCTCATTTTCTTTTTCTTATTAGTAACCTGATCTTTTATAGCTTTCTTTTACTGTCCTTCTTCTCTCGTTTTATCATTATCTTTTTGGCTTTCCTTATTTGTAATAATAGTAATATTGCAAACGGCACCATTTTACGAAAGTAACCCACATAAAACAGCAACCAACCAATGGACTGTTTTCATTCAAATTCGGCGAGACGCGTTCGCTCTAATAACTTGAAAATACGCATTTGGCGAAACTTGTTTTTGTGCAGTGGAAAAATACCGAACGACTGGTTCCACTTTTGCGTCCAACTTGTTTTTTTTTTACACAAACAACAAGCACCGCAACACAGCGTTATTCAAAATTGATCAAATTCATACAAAAACAGCACCGAAGAGGAATTAAAAATAGGTCCGAGATCGAGACTGTCTCGTCTAGTCTCTCGTGAATCCCGGTTTACGCCAGCGCTGACCTAAAGATTCTTTCCTTCCCCGATCATCCCATGGAGCGAAAGAAAAGGGCACCCGAAAAAAATGTGCATGATATTGCAAGAGATCGACAAACTTTTACGACGCCAATAATTTATAAGCAATAGAAAAACAAAAGTGGCACAGGTCTGGCCTGGAAGCGAGAACATGTCCTCCGCCTCCGTATCCCACTAAAGAATGAAAAACAAACTATTTCATCTTTTCATGAGTACCAAATATATTGAAGAATCATAAAAACATGTCAAAATCTTCCAGAGACCCAATCAGCGTCTTCAAAGTAGAAATTCTAAAAACTAAACAACAATCTGATTTCCATCAACACCTCAACGACACCTGTATTCCTGTTCGAATTTATCACGCATGTAATCAACGACAGTCTTAACTATTAAAGGGGGACTATGTGGTTTCTCAGCTGTTTGAAAAATCGGAGAGCTTTTTCTTTTGACAATGGAAGTCCGCTCTCTAGGTGGTCGTTTGGGCGCGGGGTCTGGGGAAGTTACCCGAAATAATAACTGAATCCAATGATCGCTCGCAGCAAGTGCTGTGTGCAACGCATTCGTTTTAAATGGTCGACGAAAGAAATAAAAGAGGCGGAGGTCGAAAACATGACCATAAAAATGGGGACACCGACCACCGTTTCAAAGATCGCCGATTCGGGGACAGGTATGTCGACCTACTTTCGAATGCAATGACACTGCGAACGGGAGACCAACGCCCCCTGGTGTGACCGAACTGCAATCGGCTACCGAACACGTTAAACAATGGGTATAAAGTGGATCGTGAAATGAAAAATCTCGATCGTCTAAGAATTATTTAAAATTGATAAATTTCATCAACTAAAGACGCCCATCATTCGGGAAGAAATTCTTGCGTTAAATTGCATCTTGTAAGAATATATTTGTGCACATAATCGCTCGTACTTCAACTCCTATTTCTCCAGAGTGTGTCGACAGTGGAATAGCCTTAATAAGTCTCAGGTCAAGAGCCTGTTAGGATAAGACAACCACACCTTTGTCCTTAACTGGTCGTTCGACTCCCGCCATTGGCCTCATCCGGGGCTGCTTGTGGATACATATTGTAATTGTGTAATTGTAATAATAAACCCACAAAATAGAGCCTGAAATCCAGAGCCTTCTAAAATAAATTATTTTCTGTCCCCAACTGGTCTTTTGACCCCCGCCATAGGACCATCTCTTGGGGGCTGCTTGCGGGTAGAATTTGTAATTGTAAAAGAAACTATCAAATTTATATATAAACTAATACAGCTGCATTAATTAAAAGTAGGCAATAATTTTTGCATTAGCGCCTCGATTCCTTCAGGCATTACTTTTCACGCTCGTCTGCCGAGGCCAGTTCATTCAGCAACCCAATACTGTTTAGAGGCTCTTCCGATGATAAGCCGACGTGCCCATAAAGCCGGACTCCCCAAGCGCATAAAAAATTAAGAATGCACTTACATGTATTACTGATCGAGTCTACAGGGAATTTATCAGTTATTCGCTGCTAATGTTCCCCCAAACGCTCATCTGCGCGCACAAACATATTACTGTCGAAAATACCTTGTGTACATTGTGGGGAGTAATAGAAATCCGGATATTCGACGACTATGTATGAATGGCGTTCAAATCGAAAAAGGACAAAGGCCACATCAGTACCATTAGCGACTATTCATAATGTGACGTACATTGGAACGACCTTAGATAAAATAGCAACCAACTATTGCACATATTATCAGTTATTTCTCCTTACGAAATTTGCGTGGGAGCACGACAATAATGTGCATGAACAAAGTTGAAAATAATTAAATAGTATTATTAGTAGAATGTATTAAGTTTGAATTTGATAATGCAACAGAAATCCGGAAATCAATGGTCGTAAACTTTCCCTAATATTAACAGATTTACTTCATAATGGTGCTGTTGGGCACATTTGGTTGGCCCAAGACATGCAGAAAATTGAGCATTTCTCTCGTCGACGCTTACATGTTATATGTCGATAATGTCGTACGATCAATTAATTTTCATTGTGCTACATGGATGGACGAGCGGTCTGGGGAGAATCCATGCACAGTGTACAGAGTATATCGATCGCGGGCGTAAAGTATTACTGGTCGATGCGACACCGGAAGCGGCAATAAAAATATCCGGTATACCGTGTGCACGTTCTACATGTACTGTACAGCCTCCGTATATATATATAGTGTATATACAAGCGGAAATACGGCATATCGCCTAGATAACAGTGCACGATGTAATCCGACGGCGCAGAGGCAAGAGCGTGTGGCGGCCTTTTTCAAGCACACGCAGGTACAACTCGGGCCACAATCAAACCGTAAACCACGTAATTTATCTATACAATTGACGGAGACACGTCCGGTTAAGTGAAAGACGATATACGAAGGTAAACACAGTGACATATCCTCCTGGGACGCTGCGTCGATTCTCAAATGAGGTCGAGGAAAAAGAAGGGCAATGATAGGTTCTTGTGGCGGCTTGCTTGATGAGTTCGACCAACAAGAACTTCCAAAATGATTAAGTAATTAAAGAAATATCGACACATCAAATGTTTTAGAATGCTTCTTAGATTAGTCGTTTAAGATTCATAAATATCAAATTACAAATTGATGTTCTTGAAGGAATCGATCCGTGATCAATCCTTTCTTAGAATTTCAATCGAATTGATTTTTGACAAGTTGTTGGAATAATTTGGACATAACGTGCTTGCTGACAGGAAAATATTGATAAATGACTAATGTTAGTGCTGTAAAATCGTTAATATTATGCCTCATGAGTTGGGTTGAAGCGTAGTTCGTCGGACCACGACAATACTTACGAAAATCTCCGTAAGAAAGTAAGAAAGTCTCAGGAGGGTGTTACGGACGTTCATCTCGCGTGCGCATTAACCGATAGCAACAGCTGACGCCAGACGATACGACCTGGCAAAAAAGAGCGTCGAGCAAATGTGATTAAAACCCTAACATGGCGACCTAACGCACGCAGAAAGACACGCGAGTTTAGAGTCAAGATCGTGTTGTTACCTGCGACTCGACCCCACCTCAGGCAACAGGCAAGATTGCATTGGGGGCGACTAGTCATCCGTTTATAATGACTCGAAATGACATGAATTGAACACTGTATGAACTGAACAGGTATATTGAGGTGGGGTTATGAGATTGCGGCAACCACCGCGTCGCTGTCGTCAACAAACAATTCGACAAAGTTTCACACCAGCAGCAGCAGAAAATAACGATCAAGTCGTGACCTGTCGCAGAAACGATGAGGATGGCAAACGGGCAAGGGAAGAACTTCGAGACATCCACGAGTTGGTATTTGATTCAGGAATGACCCAGGACTTTCAATTAAGAAACAATGAATATAAATAAATAAATTTCAGATTTATTTTCCTCATCTTGAGATTGCAGTTTCTAGAACAACGTTGCCGTTCTTTCGATTAGATGAGTAGTCGATTCTCCTTTTCAGAATAAATTGCCGATAATCGATCTTTCGTGTGCCTTTTCCTCTTAGAAACTCGAATGCCTTGTCAATCCAGACTTAAAATATTTTATAATGCATTTATTAGTTTAAGATCATCCTGCACCTCTTATGTCTCTGACAAAACTTACCTGGTCGTCCTATCTTCAATTAAGTTCCTGTACCAGTGTTATGAGTATGATGAATTAATTAAGTACACTGCACCGTTTGTAAATTATATTTTTCTAACACCGAAATAGAAAACTTGTGTTGATAGTATACTATCTGATTTACTAATAATAATATAAATGCACTGCATATATTCTAGCCAAGAAAAAAATATTGTCTTTTGGTATGAGATACAGGCATGTACTATGCGGGTGTTTCTAACATTTGTGGGATTTTGGAACTCAGAAAGATCAATATAGACCACAGATTTAGACGCCCAAGCAGTTATGGGGAACGATCAGCGCTAACTAGTCTCATTAGGGAAACTAAAAAAGAAAATGTTCATGCTTTCATTCCGGACATGGTTTATGAATTGGCTGTAGCGCTAGTCAGTTTGTCGCGACATACATTATGACGGCAGTTAAGCCTCCTAAGATCCTTCAATTAATACATTAGCATTGCTAAAATTGCTCAACCCGTCGGAGCAGGGTTGGCTGAGAAATTCACTCACTTATGCTACAACGGTCCCGGGCACAACCCCCATTTTTATTGAATATAATTCAGACGTTCTTCTTCCTATTCTATTATTTTTGATAGAAGTAGAGGGTCTCAGTAGGTTGTAATACACTGGTTACTAGGTTAGTTCGTGCATTTTCGCTTTTTATCGCAGTTTAAAGCGACTTTGTAACGGGCAGTAAAATGACCGAGCGCGTGCTAACCGCGAATATCGTGATTGCGATAAACAGAGTATGGAATATGGACAAGGCAATGAAAAATAAACAGGGCCAGGATCAGTCTGCACCGTTCTGTCAGTTGGCGTCAATCGTCTCACGGCCCTCAAAAGTTTGGGTGTCCTGCCTCATGAAATTTTAAAATTTCATTACTAGTAGTAATACTACGGATATAAAAGCAAAAGTCACGCGACCTATTTTATTTTGTTGGTTGTTACGCTCAAAGGAACTGCAGTTCAGGGAACTGAAATCGATCGATGCTGAAATGGCTTAACGAATTTCCGGAGAATAAATAACATTGTGTTGGTCGAAGACATAATTCATTCATTGCTGAACTGCATATAACATACTCGCATTGTTTTAGTTTCTAGGAAGGAAACAAATTCACCAGTGACCAAATGTTAAATTATTTAAATCGAGAAAGGGTGAATTCGGGACAGCACCGAATGAAATACTCTGTAGACGAGCACGAGTGACGGACTAGTCTTTTTATAATAATATTTTACTATTATTTTAATTTGAGCTGGTAATGTTCGTCTCTTTCGAATATTCGGTGCTGTATCGAATTCAACCTTTCTCGATTAAATATCATACAGACGTTCTACCAGAAATCTTTCTCGTTATAGACTATTTTTTTATAAAGATTGGCTCAGGATAAAGGGAGCCTTGTGTGACATAATGGTATTAGCGTGTTGTACTGTTATTCCCGTGATCGCGGGTTCGATTTCCGACCGAGACCTTCGAAATTTTACGCGCGAGAAAAATTTCTACGCACGGATATCGGAATAGAAGTAAAGCCGTGGGATCGTGTCTGTACGATATCAGGTACACGTTAAAGAACCCTGCCTAGGTGAAGGCATACACTAGGCTTAATTACCAGGTCACCTCTTGTTTGTTTTTTCGAGGACTGTTGTACCTACCTCCTTAACAAATTGCTCAAGACTCAGGATAACATTTTTTTCTGCGCAAATATTTACTGACCAGCACAATGCTATCTAATGTTCTTACTAATTAATCGTTTCGCCCACGATCTATTTCCATTCGTCAATCCGAAAATGCGAACGAATATTGGCGCAATATTGACCAAATGGATCATGGAATAAAGAAACCCATTAAATAAATTACTGCTTCCATTTCATCAGACTCTCTGACGTCATGCTGACGCAGTGGAAAAAGAAGTCTTACGTGGGCCGCATAAATTCAGATTTTTGCTGCATTTCCTCTTAGAATAAATAGTAGTCTAGTTAATATGTCTAACAAACATTTGGCAAACGCAGCTGAAATAACTAAATGCTATTGTCTGCGTTCATCCAACCACTAACAATCGCAAATGTTAAGCACCTCGTTTTTCCAATAACCTTCATTCCACAAAAGGAAATCATGATACTCAGTTTCCAACGCTGCCCCTTGTTATCTGAACGACGGCAAACACTACCAACCCTGATCAGCAGATATCAGTTGCTAACGCGATACAGATTCGATATTCCAGAGTTGTAATGACCAACCAAATGTAAAAGCGATAGGAGGAGGTGGTATAAAGATGGACACACAGGCCACGGGTGATGCAGTTAACAATCATGGCAACGCTATTTACACTTCTCCAATTGGAGCGTGGCCACAAAATTTCCGCCCCAGCTGTTGAACCATTCAGATCACGTTCTCGGATTGTTTATGAATCTCGCTTGCGCCAGTGTCGCCGGACGTGCCTACCATTGTGTATAGGGTCTACGCGCCAACTTCACCTATCACCTTACTCAGACCCAAGTTCAAACCGGGAACGTTTCCCGATCGAACAAAACGGCGAGTAGGGTACAGCAAAACAAAGTAATTGAAAAATTCGAACAACAAATCGCGTTTGAAAAGTCTTAAGCGCTTTCTGTTTCAAACGTAACTTTAAATATCCATTTATTTTTTTAACATGTACCGTACTTTATTGGCTGAGGGTCCACCGGCGACCCCTTACAATACCCTTTCGTTCTATTCATTGCTTTTAAGTACGCGGGGAACCAACAACTCTCTGATCAGTAGACAGTTCAACCCACTGGTCCAACAAGAATGGAACGTTCTCCCAAACAGAGATTCGTGAATAATAGTTTTTCAATCATATTTGCACACAGCGCTATTGTAATCAAATATTTCAGGTTAAAATGTACTAAGTAGGACAAAAGAAGGAACACATTGCGTTCTTCTTTGATATTTTACTTACAAATTAAAAAGGCGAGAAAATAATTTGATGATATCTTATCGGAAGCGTGTTCTCGAAGTGGTTTTCGAATGTAACTAGTTATATTAATTGAAAGCTTAGGGTGGATTAAACTGTGCAGCGCTCGCCTTTGCATCCTCATTCGTGGACTCGGGGATCAAGAAGGATATCGGTGGAGGTGCTTCGGCGTGAAAATCCTGGAAAAACGAGGGATTTTGATGAAAAACGGAAAAAAATTCGTAACTAGGGGATACGACCGACGGTCAAAGCAAAGGGTGAATTAAGCTGGCCTTGCTTGCGCACATGCATATCAATGGGCGCTGAACGAGGAAATCCATTGTGGGCCGACGGTGGGCGATTTCCCTCACCGATCACCTCGGTTCGTACGGAAGCCAAGTTCTAAATTCGCCTTGAACGATGTGTCAGCCTCGCTTTGTGAAACCAGACAGAGTCACGAACAATGAAGTCTGCGAGACGGAGTGACGAATGGGAATTCTCGAGTCTGGAGATGAGGTCATTCCGAAAGTTCTTGGTCGCGCGGTTAGAATCTTTTGTGTTTCGTATCTTGGGAGACTTTGGCTGAATCCATTTGTCACAAAACATCAGGATTGTGAATGTCATTTCGTTTAAATTTCTTTTGACCGCTATTCAGAAATTCAAGACTTCGAGAAATTCCATTGGCCCAGACTTTCATAAAACTTCATGATAACAACTAACCGAAATCTAACCATTGAAATTAAAGTGATGACCAAAACAACTATGATACTATTAAATGCCTTTGGACCAATTTCTCGCTAAAAGAATTACATGGATTTATCTAAAAGCTAAGTGAGTGTAAATTAAAACCTCTTGCGCATTTCATGTTCATGCCCATGACCCTCAAATTATCCTTCCTTTCTAAAAACTCGTTAACATACTCGTATTCTACGACGCAACCATCCTACCTCCACGAAACAAAATAAATTCCAGGAAAACAAATGACTAATCCGATACCGACATCGCCGTGACATTGATTGTCACATTTGCTGCCAAAACGGAACTGGAGTTTTCGATCGCCGTTTTTCGCACCGTCTGCAGAGGCCCCCGTCATGCTGGCCTGCTTCAACCGCCCCCGCGATACTCATCCAAATGGACTCGACCTCACCAATCGATAGTCCACCACCGGCACATATTCATTGGCCGCGTCGAACACAGGTGAAGGCCGCCCGCCTACACACGAGGTCCGCTGCGTAGCTCACTCTGGCGGCTCGATCATCCAAATTCGTGGCTTCTCCGCATTACACAGAACCTCGTACAGTTTCAACCGCTGATTGCCAATAAGGGGCAGCTGTAATGCTGCGCATCTACTGGTTAAGCTGTTCTAATTCACTGCAAAGGCGTTATTGTATTGGGTTGCCTCCTGACAACATACCAAAGGATAGGCTGACACTTAACCTTCTGAATATTAAATGACTCACTGTTGCAAGCATCGGGGATTCTTTAAAAGAAGAGTGTTGCAAAAATACTTTTATTCCATTTACGACAAAAATTATGTAATTGGAAAGTGTTCTGGAACACGCCGAGATAGATATTTATGTATTTGTGTGATTGTTTCACCTTTAACGTTTAAAAATTGCAATATTTAGTTTTCATCTGCATAGGGGTTCAGTCAATTATATTATCTTTATATTTTAGAACCTGTGTCCAATTTCTGGAGTGCCGTTCAGAATGACTGGGGAAAGTAGTAAGTGGGTAGAAAACCTTAGATAGTTGTTTAGACACAATTTCAGGTCATTCACAGACATGATAGATGAATAATTAACACAATAGAAGTTGGGATAGTGATTTGGACGAAATCGACGAATGAAAATAATGCAATTAAGAGATTGCAGTTTGGGTGCAGGTGTCAGGAAGATATTTCCATAATCACTCACTTGATCAGCCTTGGGATAATCATAAAAACGCCTCTTAACGTCTTTTTCTAAAGATGAACGTTATGAAAATCTGAATTCCCCTCTGACCGGGCGTCGCATCAAGATGTTAGCTGCCACTTATCCACGAACCGCCCTCATAAATAATTCGCACGGTGTCTCTAACGCGCCAGCCATTAATAATTTCTCAAATACTGAGTGTGTATCCGTGTCCGGTAGGAAATACTGTCCAAGCAACGCTAAAAATAAGCATTACAATCTACATGAAGCGATCGTTACACCAAGTTTAATTCTTTGTGCCCTCAACACACAGATTGTGTAACCGGGGGAGGTTCATTGAGATATTCTGTACAGGCTAAAAGGTTTGTCGTCAACGATCGTCGATAATTTAAAGCAGCGTTCACAATTCCAATACTGAAAACAAGTTCGGTCTTGCTTTTTCTATTGACGATTCGAAGAACAAGTCTGGACTGTGTGCTATGGAACTTCCGCGTCAGTAAAGCGCGAACTATTTTAACAGCAATACAGAGCACATGTGAAAATGCACACAAATTAAAACTTTTTAAACCAGTGAGGTAGACGTTGTTCAAGAAAAGTAACCGAGCTTCTTCGTGAGCTGTTAAGCAATTTACGAAAATTGAAATAAATCTGACAAACTCTTCAAAATCAAGTTTGCTTTCTTGACTTTAAGAAGCAATTCATTCAGTCGTACGATTAGATCGTAGCAATTTGGTAAATTTAAATCGAGCATGTTTATTATTTTTAATCATATCTAGAATTACTCAGATTGGGGATTGCTGGACTACAATCAGAAATTCGGCAACGAAGATCGTTTAAACATATAAATTTAAACAATCTTCTCTAAGATAAATATAGAAAATTGAAATTTGCGAATACACAACAGACAAACGTACGAACTCAATCAAGACTTTCGTCATTACCCAAAATTTTTTTATGTTTAAACGATCTTCGTTGCCGAATTTCTGATTGTAGTCCTGCAATCCCAACCATCTGAGTAATTAACTATCATCGGCTCCTACCTACTTCTATGAATTTATTCATATCTAGAATATTCCTCAAAACTGTGCGCACATCAACCACCGAAAAAGCTAATTCCTTATTGGTCAATCATTTTTATGGCTCAATTCTAAATGGCAATAACTTATTAGTAACAAAAATTATTTTATCTAGTTTTGAAATGCATCTAATGAAAAAAGACGTCACCATGTCAGTATCGTGTCAGTCCCGTCACATCCCCTAGACAACCGAGGCTTCTGCTTTTCGCTCTGGTACGATTGCCATCCTACTAGTACTCTGACGTTCCCGAACGTCAAGACAGATCCACTCCCAGTTTGCATACTTTTTTGAATGCCCCCCATGAGTAGTCGGCAACGCAGCGCCGCCGTCACCACCGCCGTCGCCCAAGCCGCAGACTGGGGCTATCTCGCTGTAGCAACATCCATTAACGCGAGCGCATCGAATCCGGCTAGACGCAGGCTCGGCATATATCCAGCGAGCGGACGAGGCCCTGTAGACAGAGTTGTGCCGACTTGCCAAACACGTACTCTGTGAAACGCGGAACGCCTTGAGACCAGATAACGCGTCATCCCCCCTCCCGGTACGACCACCGAACCTGCAAATTCAATTTCGGAACCGACAAGAAATCCAGAGACAGCAATGCAGTGAATCGTGCACCACAAATTCCTCCGTGGATTTAAATATTTTGTGTTTCGGTAAAACAGCTGTTTCAGATAAAACTTTTTAGTATCATTATTCTCCGGTTCACCATCCTCAAAGAAACGCCAGTAAGACGTCACGACTCCAAAACGTTCGTCACAAGAATTTATCCATTCGCCAATCGACGACTCCTTCGCGGAAACAGTTTTTAAGATATTCATCTCGAGAGATAACGGTGCAAAAAAGAAAAGAAAAAGTTCGCCGAACGCTTGACTATATATATCTGCATATCGATAGAAGTTTGTGGTAGAAACTCCGATAACTCACTTGATCACCAGACGTGCACCGTCTCAGCAATTCCAGCAGGAAAAAGAGTGGGGGAATAAAAAGTTCGCCAAACGCGCGACTCTCCAGATCCCAGTTATCGATAGCAACTTTGAGAACTCCGATAATTCACGAAAGCACCAGACTGTGCGGCAACGAGTGATCCAGCGGCGAGGAGGAAAGAAATTTAGAGTGTCGCTCAGGCGATACACGATACAACACAAATGCGAATTGCGTTCGTCACGATTGGAGTCTATCGATCAACGTGTTCATATCAGCAGACTCGTTAGAGGCTTCGGAGCAATATTAGAAAAAGAAATCTAAACTTCCACAGGGGGATATACTATATATTTACGTGCGTGAATCTATACATATTGTTCCATTTTTGAGATTTTCACTGAAATCTCTGGAAATTGCCATTCGACTGTCAATTCCAGAGTTAGCTCGTGTCTGGAATTGAGTTGTAGTTGGAAGTCGTTAGTTCGAGTTCGATTGTTGACTGTTGGTTAGTCGAAAGCAGCCGATTCAGCATGGTCAAAACAAGAATTCAAGATACGGAATACGTGGAAGGTAAGTTTATAAATAAATTATCATTTTACAGTTTGAACTTGATTTGGTGTTTCTCTGCAGCGCATACTCTTAGGACTGTAAGATTGATCCTGTCTTGAGCCCTCAAACTTATTAATGTATAAATGTGCCACATGCTAAAAAAATAAATGTGTTTGCCTTTGTAAGTAAACTTCGTGTTTGGCCGATCGAAGCACACAAAAAAAAAACATTCATAATTTAAAATGTCACTTCATTTTTAAACAGTAAAACCAAAATAAGAAAGTTGCATTATATCGTCTAATCATCGCGATTCTTAATAGCGAGATACTAAGACGGGAAATGGATATTACAGCTTATGAATTGTTCGATTTCAAGTTTCATACAAGTAGATTTCTTGTAGTAAATTAATTCATTTCAAAATGACACTATCGTCGAATTATTCATACATAGGAAGAGCTCAGGAGGTTAGATATAGATCAGACATTCATGTTTGCAGAATTTATGATGGACGATTGGTCGCGTTTACGTTTGGGCGGCGCGCATACAGCGACGCAATTCATATTCATGTGTCCAGGGCACATCAATTTGGCCACATACACACACACATTGAATGACACTATGAATGGGCTATGACGCCATATCAACATCTTGACGTCACCACACTCGAATGCATGTATACCTGTATATAATATATGTGTGTGCCCTCGATTAATTGAAACGTGACCACCACTCACACAATCTACGGGCGTCACACATGCAAACATGTACGCGGTGACGTAGGTTTTCCTTTACGACGATATTGACTGTGCGTGAGTGACGCACCCCCGACATTGTTGGACCCGTGTTGTGACGCAAAATGCGACTTGAATTCGGAAAAACACGATTCTGGTGGTCGTTCACTCGCGTCGTATATACACTGGATCTAACAGGTCGAGTTGTGTAAGTCATTAGTCATTAGTTGCTTCCGTCAAGTGCAATAAGCAAATGACGTGTTAAAAAATATATACAGTAAAGAAATTGTTATTTTTCTAGAGGCCTCGGCTCTATTATTAATTATTGTTAAACGCCATCAGCGACAGAGTCGTCTAATCATAATGAGTGTTAACATTTAGACAGAAATGGTAGATCTGTATCGAAATCACGAATGAACACGTATCGCTACATGAAGTAAATTTTAATAAATAATAGCAATAAATAAAATCGCCCATTTAGTTTAGACGAACTAAGTACATGTATCGAACTAAACTATTCGTATTGAAATGATGTATAAACTTTAATCTCTTCAAAATAAGAGATCAGATAGTCCAGTGTCTGTTCAGCGGTCAGTTTACGTTTGAAGTTGGTTTTCCTTTTTAACATACCAGCAAAATTATTTTTAGTGGGGCTTCTCGTAGCAGTCTTAATCCTGACCTGAGATATCATCCCACCCGCATCCATTTTCTCTGCGAGAAGACCAGAGCTAATTTGTCAAAGGTGACGACGCCATATAACAAAACTGTAAGGCTTGCGGTTGCCAAGTCGGAAGAGACAGACCTGTGGTTCGGCGGTCCGTGGTTTGATTCCCTGTGAGGGCCATCGTTTATTCGATCCCGGCGTACTGGTGAAAGCGTGTCCCTTGCATAGTCCCTTGCGTAGGACACTAAAATATTATGTTAAGCTATTTACTACAGAATATCCTGTAGTGCTGTCTATTGCAGTTAAATAGAGAGGGTTAACGTCCAATGAACTTCCGCAATCTGCGAATGGGTCTCCGGTTCTCCATACATAAGGTTATGTGTAGGCAATAGCGATTTTCTACTGTTCTCTGCATGGCTCGGGGCACCAGACATACTGTATTCGGTGTTCGGAACACCAGACAGGATAATGGCAACAGTTATAAGCATGTCTACATACTTTACGCCCATCAGTGGCTATAGAATCAACAATAATGGGTCTCTATCACTGGAAGAGAGCAGTGATACAACGTATGTGGATCATTCTCGGTTTCAATGGACACGAGTGATTCAGTGTGAGAGAGTCGGAGGTTAGTTTCGAAAACAGTTCTGCTCGGTTGTCGACACATAAAATTGGCTCCCAGAAGGATATACTCGTAGATACATGCAAATATAATGTTATGTCCTAGAGATCTCGATATATTTTATTAATATGATGATAAACTATTGAAGGGTGACATCTCATTTTTCTGAGAGGCTCACGTTAGTCGTAATGACAATTTGAATATATATCATACAGCGAAAATTCGATTTACAAAGCTAATAAATTATTCGTGGATGTCGCACTTCGTAGAATTTTGTCGCTAGGTTTTCTGCAGATGAGGATTTCTGTTGTTACGCCTGAGTTTCAAATCAGGATTATTGCCGGATGATTGATGTTGTTCTCTGTCTTTATATGTAAACATTAATCTTCGGCTTGTCATATCTAATTCGATAATTCCGAGTTACACGCTCACGGGATGTCACCTTGATCGTCGCAATGCAGAACACAGATTGTTATTCATGTCAAAAACTGCATACTGAAATTAAGATAGTGAATACATGTAATTGAGCCCATACATGGAGTTTACTTTCGGAGCTTTAGGAAAATAAAAGTATTTCCTGATTACTCGTTATAATCTCTAATTTAATTACATCTATCTGATAACTAAACTTAACGTCTCAATGTTGCGAGAGACAATCAAGGTTGAAACTTGTGCCTGGACTAAGGTGTCAGTCATTTGGTTTGACTCTCAGTCGGACAGCTATATCCAGCGATTATAGAGAATTTTTCTCACTTCACAAAAGTGAAATCAGTGTCCATTCCTACGTCGCGGATCGATTTCCCCCCATGACGATAATCGCACTTGCTAGGACCAAACAAAAGGCACGCGAAATGAGTGAGTGCTCACACCGACACTTATCCGAGTCATTCGATTTGTGACGATGTCAGATACAATGGGTCGTCATTTGAATTGAACAAAGAAACGTTTGGTCGGAGGAGATAGTCAAAAGGTCGTTAAAGTCTTCAATTGAAAAATGGCTAGACAGAATTTTGTTTTGGATGAAATTCCTCTTTTCTTTAAGAAATAGTCTCTCGGAAAAATCTCCTTTTGAGTACCTTAGTAGCGATCGCGGAACTTGAATCCAGCTGTATCACGCAATATGCAGGGCAATTGCACTTTTAAGTTTTATCGACTTTCGGAACCGGTTACCAGGAAATCTCTCACAATGAACCCGTTAAGCCAAATCCGCTCCATGCTGGTTCAGCATTTGCGCAGATAAAAGTCATTTTTTCCTTTTCTCCATCTCGCCTTCTTCTCATGTTCTGAGGAGTCAGGACTAAGTGGATGCCCGCGTTTCTCTAAAGTATGGGGCAGAATTAAGTAGATCTGTCCACATTATTTTAACTAGTTCTTATACTTTCTCAACGGCACCGATTAAAATATATGTTCGTTGCCACACTATTATCATGCATCGTGCGCTATCGTATACATACACGATTGTACATGCACAGTACATGAGTACAACCAACGGAGCCCCAATATCTTCTTGGCACTCGGTTGCCGTCATCAACATTAAAAGTACCGGTACTTCGGATTCGGAAAAGAGGATCTAGCTGCATTGCGGGAAACCACGATTCACTGCTGCTCGCCCCCAATCTATATTTCGTATGTGTTACACACAGCTATCCAAATTTGGGCTACTTGAATTCGTCGAACCTTTGTTGTGGTTTGGGACCAACGACACATTTCAGATTTCTCATCTCTAAGTGTTCTTTTATATTATTGTTTGTATCGGAGTGTTCTATTAATATTAAATGGATTTCGCTATGATTATATGAAATCCTGGGACGTCGTTACTATGGGGTGGTGTATTATAACAGCAACATGTTGCCATTCATTCTTTTCTTGATCGCGACCTCATCCGATTGCACTTCCAGGTCGGATCGACAGTCCCCCGGTTTCATTAGCAATATATGCGCGAAAGTGCGCCCTGTCAAGTGCGCCTAATAGAACCAGCGGCAGACAATTGTATCGGTAATGCGGTGGCATATTGCTGACGTCCAGTCACATGGGCGCAAGATGGTGGAGAGGGAGATCAGGAGCTAGTTTATGGCCCTCCGTCAGTGGTCCGATGCGCGTCACACGCCCAAGTCAAGGCCACGCACGTTTTTGCCCATGTTCAGTCTTCCAACGGTTAAGACGAGGAAAAAAACTATGACTTTGGGGGCTTCAGCTGCATCGCTCCACGCTCTTGTTCTGTATAAACGATATAGCTTTAACACTCATGGGGATTTCTGGTTTCGGAGGTGGAGGCGAATTTTCTTATGATATTTCTAAATTCGTTGCGGTTATGCTGCGTTTTGTATTTCCTGATCCGCTGGTGTTGTAGCGATTCAATTCGAATTGCCCTGAAATTTATCATGGATGCCGCTTTCGTTTCTTTCCCCAGAAATGATCGCGTTCTGGATGTTAAGTGCAATAAAATGTTCGGAACTAAATTACACTCCACATATATCCAATCTCCTTGAAATACGCCCACAGATATGTTAAAACGACTGTAGCTCAAGGAAATTTTGTTTACAGAACTCTGTATAATGTGTTGGAGGAATCGTCGAATAGCAAATGATTGAGTCGAAACACCGCGCCTGGTTTCAAATAAACGCGCAATGCAGCAATGTCCTGAGTGATTGCTTGCTTACACGGGGCAGCATGCAAAGGGGCCGACTATAGTACGTGTTCAGATTGCACATGTAGGGTTTGCTTTTCGTAATATTGGGAATCAACGACAAGAGCTTAACAAATTCCTAGAAAATCAATTTCTCAAATTATTCACGCATCAGCTAATTTCAATTGGAAATTGATATCTTTCTGAATCGTGAATTTGTTTGCGCACATATGAGCGCTATTTAATACTCGATTGCAAGTGGAAGAAGAAAAATATCCAAAACATTTAAAATTTTATTTTATCAAACCTGCACACCCTTATACAAACAACTTCATAAATAAAATTAAAATGAGCACCAGAAGGAAGGTTTTTTCTATAAAAACTATTTACTCTTTGCGTATACGTTTCCCAAGATGTTCTAAAATTTATTAAGACGTTTGGGGAAAAATATACTGCGTGACACACCTTAAACCCATCAGAAAGAAAACTCATATGAGCACATGAAGTAAGATGAGTTGATGACAAATCCCCCCCCCCTTGATCCCCGTGTCCTCCAAACGTCAACCCCGCTTACAGTTGAAACTCGTCCGTGACCTCTGTGTCCTTAACGGAAGTGGATGGCTATGTGACATGTGAATGCCATATAAGTTTCTCAAGCATTGGGTACGCGTAGGTGTGAGAGAGAGAGACCCTATGGAGTCAGCTCTGGTGACTCGCGCCAAGACTTGACAATGAATAATTCACGTCGGAATAGGACAAAAGCGAACGACTAATCTCCCGACAGCCGCGTTTTAGTGGAATGCAATGCTGTTCTCCAACCCCGAAAAGCGCGGCATTGTGCGCGGCGTATTTTTAAACGGAACGGAGTTGCACAAGGATACCGAGTTCTAGGAGTTGACCTGGAGTTCCGTGTGAATTTTTCCATAAAAGCGACACACTCAAGATGAGTTGGCGTTGAAATATGAGGCACGGACATGCGCCACGAAGCCATGCAAGCTAGCTAGTCATTAAAAATTTAAATTATACGCATTGATTTTCAGCGTCACATGTCGACCGACACGGTCCGCACACACACACAATATATGTGTATACTCTGTATATATATATATACGAGTACACACAGACACGCTCCAACATCAGCGGAAGTTGGCACACAACGGCTACGTCACGCTCTTTTCAGCTGGGGACGTTGAATGCGCGTCAATGCATCAATCGTGATGTTCGTGGCCACGAAATAGTGCGTCGGGAGCCTCGACTGTGGACATGGACGAGACCCTCAATAGCAGTTCAAAGAAATATGCACTAGTACAGTGTAAACTAAGACTTATTTTAATGTACATTCGAAAATTTTAATTGGATATACCGTGAATGTGGAAGACAAACTTAAAATCCAAATTGTCTGGTTAGCTTACCTAAAAAGCTAAACTACAATTAATTAAGTATATTAAATGGTGAATTCGGGACAGACCGAATGAAGAAGACGAACCGAGTGGTGAAACTGGTAACTGAAGACTGGTAATATTTTTCGCAATTACCAGTTCTAATTAAAATAATAGTAAAATAGTATTATAAAATCAAGTTCGCCACTTGGTTCGTCTTCTTCATTCGGTCTGTCCCGAATTCACCATTTAATATATATATATATCATCCAGACGTCCTAACGAAACCCCTCAAATTAAGTAAGTAGTTGGTTAAACCATATGGCAGATTAATTAACATATTTGTTAATACTATTTTATTTTATTCATTTAATAACTTTACATATTTGTTAATACTACCATCCGCTTCTACTGTTACTATTATGGATTGATCGTCTGACGGTCTTCTTGTAAATTTACGTATAGCTGTAGTCAAATCCACATAACTCAATGGTTTATGGTTTATGCAATATCATGTGTTGGCATAAAGCCAAATCGTTTCGAAAGATGGGACCGTCAAAATATTCCACCTGATTTAAGTCAATTAGTCAGTTAGTCGCCTTCGCCCTTTCTAAAAATGTTTCTGGAAAAAAGCCGTGACCTTGAAACTTGCACAACGACGTAGGCCTAGTCCTACCGACAGCTCTGGCAGATGTCTTATTTTGCTGGCATCAAGTTCACGTATGTTGCCAGTAACTTGCAGCTGCATCAACGGCATGTCGCAAATCGAACGCACCTTGCCACTGGCCGTGGAAAAAGCGAGGAACTCAATTTGTTGGAAAGCGCGAAAGAAGCAATAAGGTTTACGAACATGTCTCTCAGATTGAGACTCTTTTGGTCCTATTTTAGGATATGCGATGAGCTTAGACGGGACATGGGGGTCTAACAATATAACTCCGCCGTCTATCAAAGGAGGAGCGCAAGTAACACATTCAGGTTTTCGAAACCTTTACTCCGGCATTTTATTCGTTCTTTCCTCAGTATATGTGTATTTTTATCAGGAAATAAAACTACGTTCGCTTGCGAATGTTCACTTTATGGCGATGCGCATTTCAAGGAACATGTGTGTGCTTTGATTTCGCGTTTACCCTTGAAAGCTCGATGCAATTTACATGTTTATTTATTTACCTTCCTGACAGCAAATATCAAGTTTATTGTACAAAATTAGTCATCCCGATACAACTTCAACATTATATGGGTTTTGGAAATGCAGTAAGAAAGGCCTTTTGGAATTGCTGTTTTCAATTTAATTTAACTTATCTGAAATGCGAAATTTGATTGTGGAGCTGGGTGTACCCATTCTTTGTTTTAAAAATTAATATTGTTTAATTATTCTGCTACCTGATTTAAGCAAGGAGAGAATGGCAAATGGCAAAATATACATGTAAATCTTTTAATTTGTATATGCGCGAAATATCGAATATCGTAATTGATATACTACTCTTTTCAGGGCTCTATTGCCATCGTCTTAATTTTGGTTATTACATTTTCCACAAATCCTAAAATTCTTCTAAAAATGCTTCATATTACGTATATTTTTGTATACAATACGTACCATTGTCATTGTTCGAAACACTTATTACGTCGCTATTTAGAGTGCAGGATATAACACTTTGCGTCATCTATTCGCATCTTATAATATTAACTCTTAATGACGATGATATCTCCAACCGTTGTTCAACGACAGATGTCCAATTTTGACCTTTATTTTCATCTCAATAAATATGATGGTAGTACCGTCTCGGAATTATAATCTTCAAGATTTCTACAAATAGGAATAGCCAATGTCTTGCAGCCAACACGAATTCTCTGCATGATAAATCCGCCATGACCTAAAGACTAAATAAGGAGGCAATTGAATCCACATTGGAGTGTAGCTCCACAGGCTTTAATATATACAACTCTACCGACTTGTTTATCTCGCATCGCGTTGAGCTGCTTGACTCGGTACAAAAAGTGCGCCGCCTATATTGCATTTGTGTCTGTGTGAGTATGTATGTATGTGTATAGGCAGCTTTAGAGTGTGTTGCTTATACGGAACAACCGGGCACATTAATAAAACAATGGCAGCGCGTGGACCAAATCAATAAAATGGGTTTCCAGGGGACAGCCGCCAGTGTAATTTACGCTCGCCGCGGATAAATGAATAACGCTGGGTTTGCACGTACAAAGGTGGGGCCACCCGCGGCACCCACCATATGTCCCCCGGACCCTCGGCACGTCGTGGCGTCGATACCGTGGTCCCTCTGACGAGGCCATTCATTTGTCAGAGGTAATAGATCTGACGCTCTGCAGATGAAGGGCTTCTTCGTCTAGACGCTTGCCTAATGTAGATTGACCCCGTTCGTGAGCTGTCTCTTTGCTCGGAGCAGACGCGGGACTTAGTGCGCAGACCTGACGAGCGCGGCGCCACGAGTCCCGCAATGTATATATGCTAATCGTGCGTTCTACTAGAGAATTTCAAGACACCGTATTTTTATACTTGACACTAAAAGATTGCGGTCGCGATATTTTAAAACACGAACAGAAAATAACTCAAGAAGCTGTTGCTATACTTCTTTGGAGGCAAAAAAATGTCATACCATTTCTTAGATAAATTATAGAGATCCATTTTTGGGGTTCCAATGCCGTTTCAAGATCAAGTCTCTTCAATTGAAATTTCATTGCGTTCTTTATTATGACACCATTGTATGTTCTCTTACTTCGCTTCATTATTCCCCCCCCCTACTTGAGACGCTAGATGAGAATAATTTAATTTTAACAATATTTGTTTTTTCTTTCAATATTTTTTAATATTTTTTATATTTACTATTATATATTACTATTATATATTTTTTATATAATTTCAATATTTGATTGTGTCATCGCATATGATGACAAAACCAATCGAGACAAATGGAAGACAGGAATAACAGTTTTGTCCAATCTTCATTTCGCTACAACATCTTGATTGGCGAGCAAAATTGGCGTACCGATATTGACAAAATTCAAAATGCTTTCAGAGTTTCAAAATACTTCGCAAAATTCTAAATACGGTTCAAAAACAAATTGATTTTTTATTTTCTGAAGGTGAAACCTTGGCAAACCATGGAGCCTGAAAATATTTTCGTCGATGAAACCTTAGAAATAAAGCTCGAGATCTTTGATCACGACGAAACGTTTCTGAGCTTCACAAACGAGGCTCGCATAAAACGAGTAATACGAGAATGGTTCACGTATAAATATTGCTGTCACCAGTTTCACTTTTATGAGCATTTTCGTAAACAACTACACTGGCATAAATGTCAACATTCAGTGCATCACGTACCTGTAATTACTCTGAGCAGATTCCCAAACCGCACGTCTAAACAGTTAATTCCAAAATAATGGCAATTGAGATCATGTTCTAAGATCGAGAACAACCCCCTGTATTCATTCATGTTAAACGGTCGCGAGTATAGAAAAGGGATCGACACGTATTCACGCTCGTCTGCGTCATTTGATCCCCTTAAAAGAACAAAACGTCAGAAACAATCAAACCCGACAAATTATTTGGAAAATTGGCGATTTGGAAATTCCCAGAAACGCTTGCTCCGATGAAGTGTCGATCATTTCGCCCACACTCATTAGATCACGACTCGGTTTCCGCATCGGTTTTCCTTTCGTGGACACATGACTAGGTGGAGACGAACGTGGCGCATTTAATGGTATAGATTGCAATGGAAGGGGGGATCAGACGGAGCCCAGTTGCTTCCTCAGCTATCGAGTAACAGCACACTCTGTGGGTTGCAGACCTCGGTTGTCGGGCGGTGATTGAGAAAAGCTCCAGTGGCGGCCGTTCTGCGGTCCCCATCTCTAATCTGGGACGTCGTAAACAACGAAACACAAAGCCCGGTCAATGGTTAGTGTAGTTGACCTACCCTACCCTCTCCCAACCTCCCCCAGTCTAGCCAAAATTGGTTTTCCTCCTATATGGCATTCTCTATCGAGAACAAATCTGTCGTGCTTGCCGACCGGGATGTTGCCGCATAGCTCTTTGCTCGTTTAGTGTTTGCGAGTTTCGTGCATCGGGGTTATTGAATCATTTCACAACGGCTGACATTTTTAGAGTAGTTGGGATATTTATAAATACTAAAAGTTCGCCCTTTCGTGGTCGCTAAATTGTGTTCAAAGGTTAACAGTTAAACGTTAGCTTACGCACGTATATTGCTAATATGTGACTCGTGGCAACCTCATTGATAGATATCTGAGGACAGGTTGTGATGCAACATGCCGGGTTCGATTCCCGTTTGGGATCTTGGTTTATTCTATCAAAGGGTACTGGTGAAAGATGTGATTCTCTGATAGTGGTGCAGCATCAAATGGGTTACAGTTCAGAATAATCTGTAGTGAAATTATTCACAAAAAATTTTAAAAAAACGTAAGACAGACCCAAAATGTATCCATTAACCACTTGAGTGTTTTCGACATCGACATCGACATTTGGAACCACATTTGGTCGCATGACATCGCACCACCAGCTCTCTGCAAATCACCAATCTGGTTGGGACATTTTCTCGAGTAGCTATTTTCTGCCCAACTAATTTCTAAGCGACCTTTAAAAATTAGAAAATGAGACCCGAACCGGAGATAAGAGCAGGAGGGGGGAGGGAGGGAGGGGCAAGTGAATTTCTAACCCAGCCGACGGAATTGAAACGATGGTGCCGCCGTGTATGTAAATATTTTTGCGTACCCTCCCCCCCAACCCGCGTGGGCGGACGCCGGACCAACCGCAACCCTGCGCCGCATTGCCGCTCCCATTCTTCGGCACATCGTATGGCCGTGGCGCCACGGTTCCTGGCGCGGTGAGAAGGACCGAGCCCCCATGAATTAGCCAATTTTCATTACTCTTTCCTGTTCATAAACGTGAACCAAAATGGCTCATTATAAGTAATAAACGATCGGTAAACAACGTCCAAAAGACATGATAACGGCGAATACATGTCAACCAGCGCCAGCACACCACGGTAGCGCATACTCCTGTGCCCTTCATCGGATCCACCAACGTGAACTTCGCCCTCGGTAATTGAGATCGTCTTAGCGGATAAAAGCGCTCAAAATTACAGCGTGTGTCGCTGACTCGCCAAACGCGCGTCGCAGAGTTGGAATCTCCTATCGCAGAAACGTCCACCAATTTCCGAGCAATTAAAAATCGTTAAGTTATTAATAGTATCTGGGACTCGATAGAAATTTAAGGACCGCATAATAATTGTGGATAACTTCATTGTTGTTTGTTGTTGAGTGGTCCCACGAAGGTACGACTCGTTGTAGCCCAGTCGGTATTGCTACTGGCTGTGGCTCGGCGGTCCCGGGTTCGATTCCCGGCGCGGGCTCTCGAAAGTTTCGATCCCGGGGTACTGGAGGTACTCCTCGCATAGTGCCTGAGCACCATGAGGGGTACAAAACGCCTGTAGTGCGGAGGACTACAGTTGATATTTAAAAAAATAAGGTGAAGATTTTGTTTTGAGGTCTGAGGAGGACAAATATATAGATAGATATATACCGGTGGTGTCAGGCGACGGTGCGTGGCAATTTTATAACTGGTGCCGTGTGCCCGCGCCGAACGGGACATGCGCCGCATATTGTGCCAGTGACCCATCTCGTCGGGTTTATGTCCTTATTTAGTCGGCATTGTGTGGCGAGAGTGCTCACTCTACGTGCCACACTGTGGTATGGAGGGGAGGGGGTGGGGATAGAAAGGGGGAAAGGGGGATAAAAGGGGGGCTCGAGAGCCGTGCCAGGCTGATTAAGTGAATGCACAGACGTACATGTGATTGCCTTGTTTATAAGGTCGGGCCGTAAAAATGAACGTGTTAGTTGGAAACACGTTAGTTCATTAACTTGGTCTTGCTAAGCCTGCATGCGTATCAAAGTTCGTAAGTGCGGCGTACGTGGTCACAATTGATAAGCTCGTGGTCGCAGTTCTTGGAATCGTAAATGCGGGGCAGCTTTGGAATACCGATGGACTGAGAAGAGAACTCTAGAAGAAAATTGAAATTATTATAATTTTTAAAAAATTAAATTTTCCAGTTACTGGGATTTGAATACCGGATATCGGATACGAGATAGCAACACACGAAAAATTCGAAAATGAATTTTAATTTTTTAGTTGTGAAGTGACTATTACTACCATTAATTACTCGGTGCTTCATCCTTATGCGAGAAACACTTTTTCAGCAGTGCCCTGGGATAGAACAAACGAGATCCCGCAGCAGGAATTGAACCCAGAACTGTCGTCGCATTACAATCCAATTTTCCAACCAACACTTTACTATCTATTACTTGTCTATGGTTACATATTCGTTTGATAGAAACCAAAAATCCATTTCAACACACACACGCAAACATAATCTCCTAAATAGAAAATTCAAACTCGCCGATAGTCGTTTATCATTACACTTATTATTATTTATGCATCACATTTTGGGTTCCTAAAAACCGATCGTACTCGGCTAGAATCTCATATGTAAATGTTTGATTTTGTCGGAGTACGCGCCTAGATGTCCAAATAATGATTGGTCGTTCGTGTGTGTCCAATTAAAAAATCGTTCTTCAAATTAAGCTCCCTAATTCTGTATTATTATTTAGCGTTCACCAATATTGCGCAGTTACTATACTGATTAAAACTAAGGCTGAGGTTGAATGCGTAATGGTATTACGTACTCACGAAATAATGAACCACCACCCGTCGTCATTTTAATTAGTTTTATTAATTTGCTAACCCATGTAAACAGAGATAACCGATTGGTTCGCTCTCATGCTTTGAACACTGCCAAGTTATAAGCTGGGGTAAATATCCAATTGCGCAGTACGCGTTCGAAATGAAGTCGAGAACCCAGATCGCTGTTATGTACGCACATTTACATAGCCCAGGGACTATAGTAACCTCAATGACAGACTGCGAATTAAGTTACCCACAGGCTGGTGGTACCCGGATGCGAAAAGGTGAACCCATCTCTCTTCAGTCTCTTACAGCACAGTTGGACATAAATATTCTTCCCGCCCAACTCGAAGCCATGTTTGTCAAGAACTTTCCATGTAAATAAATACGACGATGTCGCAAACATTGTAGATTTTGCCGGGAGGGGAAAGTGTTCTCCGCTTGTTGCGCTGGTATCGCCATTTTAGACTGTGCCAACACACTGGTCGATAGTTTCGTGCAGCGTTGTTATTCTCGAGATTCATTTCAATGGTTTTTCAAATGCAGAATCAATATCTAGTGAATAGAAGGCAAATCCGTTTCCATTAAATAGAAAAGTACTGATATTTCAATTAAAAAGAATGCTAAACTCAATTTATGAAATCGGTATCAAATTTCAAATGCAGAATCAATATCTAGTGAATAGAAGGCAAATCCGTTTCCATTAAATATAAAAGTACTGATATTTCAATTAAAAGAATACTAGACTCAATTTATGAAATCGGTATCAAATATAGACTAATCAAAATTTATGATGTGGATTTTAAAAAAATTCTTCTATTTTCGTTTATTTAGATTATGAAGAACGTGTTAAAGAAATCGATTTGATCAGACACTTTGAAATCAATTTATTTACATGCGACGTAACCAGGTTCCAAAAGTTTAATATAAAATCAGGGCACTCTTATATTCGACGCCTAAAAGCTGCAACTCTCACTAGAAGTACAAACTAACCTAATAGCCGAAGTTACTCTCCTTAATTCGGAAGCGAATATCGTCTAGCGTATATCCAAGGGTGATATTTCGTAAATTATGGTTATCTATTAGTGACGCTATTTAGATCCGAAGAGTTCAGACAGGCAGTAAATCTTGATGCTCGCTTGCATTAGGGAAGAAGTACCGTGGGGCATAAGACATCTTAGAAGTTTTCTCTTCTGTACACAAGCTCGTGCACAGTTCAGTCTTCAAATCGTTAGATGATGCATTGCAGGACATTGGGTGCGTAGGTTTTTTTGATGAATGAATGGTGATTCTGCGAAAAAAACTTCGACTGAATCTATGGTAAACATCCGATGGCTTCGTTTGCCACCAAGGAAGGAATGTCGTCAGCAGCGACACCAGCGACGAGTAGCAAACATAACCAAGAGGATGATGAAAATGAAAACGATATGTATTTTCCATGTACGTCTAAAACCTATTGTAATGTCTACAAAATTACGGACGGGATATCGTTCATTCAGGAATATGAAGGTTTTTTTCTTTTTAGTTCCGGTTAAGTAACCTTTATGGTTTTATTACGAGTATTATTTTTTTGCATAACAGACAAAGGAGATTAACTAAAAGCGGCAAGCAATATTTTTTTTGTCTAGCGCCTCACGTCTAATGGGATTTAGCTATTTTGTGGTCCAACACATTTGTTTGAGCCGTTATGTCTACATCGCTTTAATCCTAGCATTTGCCAAATTTTTTTCCTCATACCCGAGCCGTATCGATTACAACGAGCCGTATCGCTTTTACGATAAATGGTTTCGGCTAGATAGTCCTTTTCATATTTCAGGATGAAAGAGAGCGAGAGAGAGAGAGAGATGGTCCCCCCTATAATGCAATGCCTTAAACAATATATTCTGTGATCGCTTGATTTTTCGGTAAGACTCGTCAGCAAATTCTATTGTAAAGGATGATGGAAACAGAAAAAAAATTGGTTTGTAAAAATGGGATAATATATGAGCGGCCGCATCATGTGTTCGTCCATTATCGGCGAAATGTATTCTCCTCTCACTTCATTCATGGCGATTTATAACTTCCCCGCATTCTCGGTTCGATCTGCATAACCGGGTTCACCGATCTGTTCTAACCAGTGATGTTCCAGAATAGAATAGAAACCTTGGTGCGTTGACATGTGGGGCAATAATTTCCCGCCCTACCAACACGCATACGCAGTCAAAACATACAACGTCCATAAAAGAGTATACAGTGTGCGATAAAAAAGAAACCCTCTAAAATTTACAATTAAAATTGGAAAACGTTAATGGAATCGAATGAAATTTCGCATACTTATTGACAATAAGTTCTTTTTTAAATTGGCATCTTGCGCCTGCGTTTATATGACGTCATCGTTTTTCTTTTCGATTCTAAAAATGGCGTTCAGTAACAAGGATCACACGAAATCTTACGCATTCTTTTTAATAAGTCGACCAATTATTTTGAAACTAGAGCATAATTAAGACAACTGCAATTGAATGTGTTTTTGTAATTGATACTAAGGGTCGATACAGTCGACATACTCGAGTATAAGAAAGTACACTGTAGAGTTGCTTTCATCAAAAACAAAATCGCGTACAGTTAGTAATTTCCAGGTTGTCTTGAACATTTGCTTCAAATATAGCTCCTTATGATGATTTTTTCTAGGTAAACATTTTATCAAAACCTCGGCACTCATCAAAAAACAGTATAATAGTCATAAACAAGTTTGTATGCCCATGCATGTGCTCGCAAATATTCCTGCAATACAGAATAACCGAAACAGGATGTCGACTATCAAATCAATAATATGTTCTTGATACCCCGAGATCAAATGGATAATGCAAGCAGAAGAAATCGAAGTACTTCATCTGTACTTCTTCATGTGTGAAAGCAGTTTAAGAATCCATGTCACCTCGGATGGACTTTAAAAGTAGTAATGGCTCAGATTTTAATCTCTTTAGTTCGCGATTTACTTCGTAACATTTTCTACAATACCATGAACGAAAAATTGTCGACTTTTTATTTTCTAACATCACAGTGGCAATCTTCCATCAAAGCTGAAATAAAGGAAACACAAGCCGATAATCGAATTGATAATTTCTCTTATTGGCCACTGTATGTGGTCGCTTTTAGGACAGACAGAGGGCGTCAGGAGAATAATATAAATATTCGTCACTGTTGGCACATATCCAGCCAATATACATTCGCAATACTTTATTCCGATAAATTTCGTTACATTTTTCTCAGCTGTAGATTGCAAGCACTGCTTTACCGCATTTCATTTTGTTATAGCTCCACACTGCCACCAGATGTGGCTTCTGCTTTGTCCACCAAAATATCGATATTTCTCTGCTTCTGACAGACATCCTCGTAGGATCATCATCTAACTACATCGACATTCCTGTACTCTTCTGATAGGGTTTTAATTATTGGCATATACTCAATATGACAGCAGTTGGTCGGGCTTTCAATTCAATCAATCACCATTTGAGAGTACATTCTCAAATGGTGATTGAATTACTAATTTTCTAGCTAGTTCATGAAGTCAATCTCGATGACCACTTGCCTGAACACGTGATCTCAAGAGGACATAACCAGTCCGATAAAGCCAGCACCGTTTCTTACTGTCCGCACATGTTATCGACGTTTCCCCCTCTCCGAGATCCGGAGTACTATTTCGTTCAGAAGCTGCTCCTTTTTTGCTTAGCTGGCGGATTGTGATTGAAAGTGGTTATAAGTAGTGCGCATGCGCGTTGGCAGCGCCCACATTTGGTCTAACCAGATCCCAAAAGAAGGATAACTGAATGTGTTATGGAGCTGGGACAGGGGGGGGGGAAGAAAAACTTGCTCCGGGTGGCATTTCACTTTAAACCGAGTGCCATTTTACGACCGACGCGACGCCATCACCATTTAAACTGATATTGAAACAAAGGTTTTCTTACGGTTTGGAAAGCCTGGAGGCAAACGCATTACAACCGCTTATATTAAAAAGCTCATTTGTTTCGTGAATGTTTACAATTATGTATTGTTTACGTGCATGTTAGTAATATCAAGTTTTCTCTATTTTTAAAAATTCAAATGAATGCTGGCCGTTTTCTTTCTTTACGATGGTGAACTGCAGATGGCGCCTCAAGCGTCAGTAGCGTCGCATTAGAACAAGTGTAGCTATGCACTACATGCGCACTTTAAAAACTGAAATTTAGATGCTTATGTAGATAGAATTAAAATATGAAAAATGTTTTGTTCTGTTACTGTTAACTGAAATAACTAAAATTCTATGATTCTGAATTAAGTTGCATGGAATGAAAACCGATGCTAAGCCGCTAGCTTTAGCGCCGCCGAACGACATTTTTCTCCCATAGGATAACAATGGAAACAGACGTTCGGGAAAAATTCACAGCGCAGCTTTAACTTCTCCAAAAATTATCGGACCAAATTGACTGTGTAAAAAAAAGATCAATTTACATCTTAAAAAATAATTTATTTATCCCAGCTGCTCGAAAAATAATATCCATGGCGCCAAAAACAGATTCCAAAATTATTTATATTTTAGTGCCGCCGCTTGACTTTTTTCTCGGCAGATTTGGTGAATATACTCTGTACAGAGCTCTGCATATAAATAATGGCATTTTCCGAATTTCAAAAGCGTTTTTCTATTTACAATATTTCAGCAATTAAGAAGGAAATATTGTTTTAATTCTCAACTAATTTGCATTTTAAATTGTCAAATGTTTGATACGCAAAAAAGGCACAGCATTACGATCGATGCATGGCTAGCTTATATTGTACATGAACTGCTCATTGTCGAATTTGACAATTCAATAATGGAGTAAAATTAGTTTAACGAGTGTATACATATCATTTTATTAAAAAATAGTATTTGCCATAAATTATATATAATCTTATCTCCTTCTGTAATGAATGGTACTGGAGCGAAAGCATTTGCTGCCCCGTGATGAGGCAATCACACACAACTCTGAAACACTGCAGGATAAACAGCGTACAGCGAACAGCGCATCCACGTACGTCAATACGTACGTTTTAGCCGCGCGGGATTCACAAATTCCATCCAATTCCTCCTATGTGCACACAAGTGGACGAAATTGCAATTTCGTACCGGACAAAATTGTTCCAAATCAAAATATTGTGTTAAAGTTAAACATGTTTTCGGTGTAGCGGGAGCGTTGAAGTGGATCGGGGGGGGGGGGGGGGGGCGACAAAAATTCAACAACGCTCGGTGCTGTCACCACGCAAAAGGTCAGTCAGAAATTCCCGCCAACCAACAAGTAGCCCTTGCCACTTCCATGACAACGCCGAGGAGGCAACGGGATAATTGAACGCATCTAGATGATGATGGCGACGACGAAACTGAAAAGGTGGACTCTGCTCGTTGGTCCGCTACACAACGAAGTCATAGCAACATTCGCCCAACCTCACGCCCGCCAATATTATTTATTTTTGCCTCGCCTGTCCATGTCGTTAATCACTAATGACGGCTTCGATAGCACGTCGCAAGATTATTAATAATTTTCTGGAGAGAGTCGAGTCTGATCATAGAGCAGTGATTTTCAAACGTTTTAGTGACACTAGCTAACACATGACATCGATAATTTAAGCTGACTATATTTTCTTCGCATTACTTCTAATACGACTCGTCGTGGCCCAGTTGGTTTAGTGACTGACTGTGGTTTCGGCGGTCCCGGGTTCGATTCCCGGCGTGGGC
>JAQGBY010001178.1:0-31783 GCA_034698785.1 Mycogona germanica
ACACTAGTACAACCAGAATTTTGTTTCTGTTGGCTAAGTCTCGCTTTTTTAAGCCAAACAAATCTTGTTATATTTTAGTTGCAGATAATTTAATTTGTAGCCGCTTGTTTTACGGCATGGAGCACTACAGAGTCTGTGTTATCTTGTTAGGGAAATGTCCGTTCATAAGGAGCGGGATTAAGAATATACAGACGCAATGCGCCCGGCACGTTTGTTTTCTGGAAATGGTGAAATTCTAACTTTTTGAAAATGTTTCCATCCTTCCCCCTCGTTCGTTGGGGGTGCGCTCTATGGTTGGTAAAAGTTGTCCTATCAGAGTTCTAAGCCATTAGAGTATTACCATTGCTGTTGGTTTACGTAGGCTGTCGCCCGAGTTGCTACAAGGAGTAAAAGGTGAATTAATGTTTTTTGTCGGGGAAAACTTGATTGTCTCTCTGGACGGTCTATGAAATACAGAGCTACTCGCTCAAGCCGTTCCATCTCTTTGGCATCCCGACGAAATGGCGACAACTTCAAAGTTCAGGTCGTACTTTTGACGTAGAAAAAAAACCAAACATGAAATAACGTTTAGGCAGGCCGATGTGGGACGATAAATAACGTAATATGTTCACAATAAATTTCAAATGAAAGGGCCGTTTAAATGTAATAAGGCAAAATATAAACTAATGCGAATTTCCAACTATGATTAATATACAAATGCTGGATGAACAGGCAAACGTACGACATATTATTTGTACGAAGAGTGAGCTTTTATTCACAAAATAATAATATTAATTGAACAACTAGAAGGAAAATCAGTGACATTAGCGATTTTTTCCCGTAGGATGTTCTTGTTTCTTGTGAAATTTTGGTATTTCTAGTAGCTAAATAACATGTTTTTGTCTCTTCAGGTTGATAGATTCTCCTGAGAGTAAAATGATTAATCGACGAAATAACAGTCCAGATAAAAAAAAATCTGATGTCGCTTCGTGTTGGCTGGCGTGTTCAGACTGGAATAATGATATAGGAAGGCACGCTCATCATGTCGTACCTACACATTTAGGTTGTAAATCACTGTTTTTCTCTATAATTTTCATATTTTTAACGTCCTTCGGTTTTTCTTCTCCGCCGTACTGCGATAAAGTTGCGCGTCTTCCTAAGGCGTCGCGTCAGCAGTTGTGGCCATGAAAAAGCTACCTAGCTTTCGGACTGTTGTAGAACAGCAACTAGAACTCCACATCTGACACTAGGCACTCTGTGATGCAGATATTAGTGACATTACGAATGCAACATTACCTAACATTATAAATGATGGCGAAAGACTAAGAAAAAATATTTAATTATTATTAGAACTATTCACGGAAGTATATTACGGAAGACTTGTTAAGCTAAGAATGAATTGTCTTAAATTATACCAACATTTGTGTGTACTTGAGCAACATCCTGTCACAAGAAGAGACAGTAGGGCGGTTTTATGATCGTGGGTTCAATTCCCGGCCGAGAACACTGTATGGAAAGGTGTAGCATTTGCTGACTTGTCAGTGTCTCTGGCGAGAGTCGCTGGCATCAAACGTATGTCAAGGAAAAGAGGTCTCTAACCGATGTAGCAGAGTGAGTAAGCGGATCTTGCAGCTATTGCTCTGTGGTGGCGAGCGAGTGTGTTGCTGCCCCTTGTTGCGATGCAATTACATAATGCACCGGTTGGATTCTGTTCTATGTGCTGTATATGCATTATGTGTAAATGGCATGATCGGCTATATTGGGTAAATTGTGGTTAATATATGTAGTCGACACAATTTTTTTTAAAAATCCATAAAAAAATGACCAGTTTAGGGTAGTGGTCTGAGGTTGATTTGGAGATGCCGTCCTTGCATTGCGCATACGTCGGGTGTATCTTGACCCATTTATCGATTGATTTCGATTTCTTTATTTAATAATCTATCATGGTTTTTTTTCTCCTGGCGTGGCGCTGGCGTGTGCCGAGAAAAATTTTCACCTCCCCCGCGGCCCACACTCTCCGTCGGCGGCCCACGCACTTTTTTCTCTAATCGCTTGCTCCTCGCCATTTCTCTTCCTCCTCGCGCGAAACGAGGAGAAAAATAGAAAATTCTGGGCGGAGGACGCTGTGAATCTGGCAAGGTCTCTGAACCTGAATTGATGTTACCAACTGGTAAGGAAAACTCGTCTCTGACCTGGAAGAAAAGATGGAAAAATATCCGGAGACGTTTGTCTGGATCGTGCAAACGATGAATGCGAGAACGAGCAAAATTTCAATTTTTAAACTCCTTATATACAGGGTGAACCTGAAACTATGGACCCCTTTTGTTATTTTTAATAAGTCTGCCAACAATAGTCAGATTATTATGAAATTTGGGGATAATTAAGATATCCTCTTTCAATTTCAATTTCTCATTTCTAATGTTGCGCCTTGCCGGTGGCGCTTGTCGATTGCCGGTTACTCATGCAATTCTCAACTGTACCGAGTTTGCACAACTCTGCTGCATAAAATGCCGTTTACCTGAGTTAAAAATGCGACATAACAAATTGTGAAACCAAATGTCTTAACGAGTTTCCGATCAAAGGATCTGGAAAAGGAGCGGACCGATGCTCATTCTGTAGACAAACTGTGGTCGTTCTAAAGTTTCACGAAGATAGGTATTCTGTAGACAGTTTCTGTTTATTTTATCTTTCGTGAAAGATTCTTCTAATTTGCCGAAAATCCATCTTTTGTTTGGAAAATCGTTAAGAAGTAATTTGGTATCATAATTGTTATGCCGGATTTGTATTTTAGTTGAACGGCATTTTTACAGCGCCACCGTCAAGGCGCAACTTTAATAGAGAAATTTGAGAGTTGAAATTTGAGTCTCGAAATGCTCAATATTCTATGCTCAAGTTATCATAATTTTTTGACTATTTTTGGCCGACTTATTAAAAGTAATAAAAGGAAGGGGTCCCTATTTTCAGGTTCACCCTTTATTTATGTGTGTTGGCTAATTTTGTTTTTATCTCCGTCTTCCCTGTGGAAGGTCGCCAATTTTTATTTTATTATAGAGTATTTATTAATTTTTAAGAAGGCGCTGATGACCATTTTCAACTTTAAATTTAGCTTAAAAAATCGAGGAAACTTTAATTGTTCAGAATATATAAATAAATTCGATAGGTTAACATTGGATCCATGTTCATAACATTGCTGGTAACACATATGTAAGCATCGTGATTACTAAGATTTTCTTTCGCATGTTTGCGCCTTTTTTTTTAACTTGGAGTTTCTTTTGGAAGCTGAAAGGATGGGGCGGGCAAGGAGAACAGTTTTTCAGTCTGTGTTCTGTCATTACGTGTTAAAACTATATGGGGGCAAAAAACGAAAGATGGAGCCAATTCATCCGAAAAGCTTGCTAATTGGATGAAAAACTTTTTTTAAACTATATTTTTCTTATTCGAGACGGCGTAGCGGCAAAGGCAGAATTCCTTTCTTGGCAAAATCAAAAACGCACGCAACGATCAGTGTCACTGTTAGTGGAGCGGGGGAACTCGACCTGCTGTCATTAGTGAGCCAGCGAAGCCAGACCCCGGGGCGCCACGGATCCCCGCCGCCGGCTTCGAATTCCCCATTTCGAATATTTTAAGCGACTCCCACGGTCGCCTGCCAATACCTATCGGTGCGCACCTGACCTACAAGTATATAATTATTTGTATTGCGTTTCCACGTTGGTTGGAAATTGGAATTCCCACTCCTTGCCAGTCTGCGCTTTTTATTACCCTATGTTGATATTTTCATCGCCTGTTCCAAGATTTGCCATTCTGGTTAGTAGGTGAGCAACCGTTGAGGAATCGGTGAGCACGTCATGAGCAAAAACCTCAAACAATAGCGATGTAATTTGCTCTAAACGCTTCTTAGTTGTTCTACGAGCAAATTTAAAATAAAAGTAAATTCAATATTGTTCATTAACTTGCATTTGAAATATACTTCATCAATTAGTTCTATCAGATACTGAAAGTTGCTTTGAAATGCCCAATCTTGTATTTTGACTTCCAAAGAGGCTTTTCTGTAACTTCCTCACTGTTCCGATAAATTTATTTCGTATAGTTTCAGGATGCCTAAATGCCCAGCGCACATGGTGGCGGATAAATTCCTCGCAGGTTGACAGCACTGCGTATATTATTAAGCTTGTCTCGGCGCGATCTTTCGTCTACTTGTGCCCGCCTAGGCCTATTTATTTGGTGTGCGCGCGTTCCATTTTGGTGGTATTCGCGCATGCGCGTGGGCGTCAGTCTTTATCGACCCGCCGCGTGTGTGTGTGTATCCACAAACGCGCGTGGCCGTGCGAGGGCGTGTGATCGCGTCTTCTCTGATTGGCCGAAGTAGAGCGCATGTGTGCCCAGTGCCTTGCCAGGGAAGGTCAACGGAGGCACTTGCCCAGGGCGCTGTCATTGTGCGGGACCAATTTATTTCAATTACATTTATTTATTTAGAAATTTCAATAGAAAATAAACAACCTTTCGGTTTGAGTTCTGATTATTACAAAATTATATTGAGATATCCACGAAACGTTATAATTAATCGATTGTTTTGGTGTCTGGCTCTGAACAATTAAAAAATTACCTGACAACTGTCTCGGAGTACCTTGTTAAAGAAATTGGAACAATTGCATAAAAATAATGTTAAACATTTTTAAACATTACTCAAGCCTAACTCTTTCTCACGTTTCTCACGTGAAAACAAAGCATACCAGATTACTGTTCCAACTACATACACATTTATATTTACCAGAATAATATTTCCAATATAAAAAACAAATAAAATAACATTATTTTAAAAAAATCAAAACGATATTCTCAATTAGATATTTCAATTGTCAAACGTTTGAAAATCTTGATTTTTTAAATATAAAATAACACGTTGAGGCGCCACTGCATGACTATATAGCACGTGACGAATCTACAACTGCAGCAGTGTTACAACGTTTCTCAAGATTCACTCGCAAAACAAGAGGAATATTTTTTTAAAAATAATTTCGCACATGGATCACCATAAACGTAAACGATAAAGGCAATCTAATAATTAACGCTTAATTGATTTAATTATTCAATATTTTAATCCGGGTTATCATTTAATACCCAGGCGAAGCCGGGTACCCTTGTAGTATTACATATTACAATAGTAATAGAAGGTAGATGGACGCCTTTTCATCTCTGCCCAGGGAACCAGGAAGAACATGCACGAATCGCGGGTTGGCGCCAGTGCCGCTCCTCGCTCGTTCCTTTTCCACCAAATTCTAGCCCCACCCCATCTTTACCCTCTTATTCCCTTCCCCCTCCCCCCGCCCCCACACATCTTCACGTGGCTCTCCGCTCCTTCCTTCGCCCACCTCAAGTGGCCTAGCCGCCTACGCTACTCGGCGCTACCTTTCAGTTCCTTGACGTGGAGTGCCGCCACGCCATCTTGCGGAGGAGAACGGCGATAAGGTTGAATCGCCTCCAGCTGCCAGTCTCCATCTCTCTGGCAAACAAATCTTTGTCTTTCGCGGTGACAAAAGACACCGGTCTCATTTTCATCGGGAAAATCCGATGTGAGGCGGGCGGCGTTTTTGTGTCGTTTATTCCGCGTCCCCCCCGACGCTCTGGGGAAGCGAATCTCGTTGGGTCTCCCGCGTAGCAGTCAAGCTAGCAGTGATTGCTCCTGTTGCGGGGCAATATTTTCGCGAGTCCTCTTCCCACTCCCAAAGCCGGTGCCGACAAAGAAATTCCCCCGAGGCATGATCGACAATTAATTACGCCTAATTGACACGCATCAATTAGGCCAAATTAATTTTAAAAGTGGATTTTCATAACTAGTTTCCAAGTACCGGTAATGTTTGCACGAAAGTTCCACAGTTTGGCAAGAGAAACGAGTTGCGTGGAAGGAGTCAAACCACTCTTGTACACGACGAGAACAATGGCCGACACTTTGAAGCGCAATTTAGATGTTAGATATTGAAACACAATCGATAATTTTCAATTTGATGTTAATCAAGTGGCGAATCTCAGCAACGGCAAACTTGAAAGAAGAATGAGAGGCTCGTCCATGTTTGTTTTGATGACGAAAATCATCCTTGGCGCGAAATAGAAAATCTTTTGATGCTGGAGCACTTTGAAGTTGCGATCTGTTAATTACATTTTTTAATTGACTGTTATATAATTTCGTGGGTGTTGTACACACTGTTCTTCAATTGACATTGAAGTTACTTTTGAAACTTGATTAGTATCGCTGATATTACTTTGATCTTTGATCACAATACCATAAAGATCGATTGAAATTTCTTAAAAGTGTCTCGAATATTTCTGTACATTTGTTGACACAAAGACGAATATTTTTACCTATTACTAATTCAGAAGAGGAGAGAAAAAAATATTTTTTGACTGTTTTCTTCATAAAGCAGTGCTTCGTCGCAACCCTGACGTGAATGACGAGTGATAGGGCGGGACGATCGAAGCGCCTTCTAAATAAACTCTTACGGAGAAACGTCTCCCGCAATTTTAACAGCAATCAATCAAGCCAGCCTTTAGTACTCGAAAAACTATGGCCGCTGCGTGAGACAGTTATTGATGCCGCCTGGTGGCGTTCCAGGTTGGTTCGTTGCATTTATAGCGGATCGATGATCGGAGAACAATTGGTGGTCTTTTTGGACTATCGCCCTTTAAGCATTTCGCAGAGCTCCTAGTGGCGAACCGCTGCCATGTGAGAAATGACTGAATATCTCTCCATCTAAATGGAACTTTTCCCCTGCCCAACTTGCTTACAATTAGTATTCAAACAAAATCTCCCGACTTATAATAGTCTTATTTCGAATCTGATTCTGGTTAGTCGGATTTAATTCGCGCCACTCGGCGGAACCCTCCCAGCAACCGTCGCCAATGCTCCGCCATCCCTCCTCCTCCACAGTTCATCTCTTTCTCGCATCTCCCGGGCACCCCGGCACGCGCGCGCGTTCGCAACGCCGCTCTGGCGGCCGACCGCGACATCCCATCTCTCCACTCTCCCGCGCGCACGTGCCAGCGGGTTTCGTCCCGCCGACCAATCTCTCTCTCCGCCGCCGACGAGAGAGAAAATCTCGCTGGAGTGTCGCACCCCTCCACCATCATTATCATCATCACCCGCCTTCACCTCCCAGCCTCGTATCAGCGTACACGCAAGACGAGATTAAATATTCCGACGCGCGCGTTCTAAAACACGACCACCGCCACCATGCGCACTCCAGTACATCATTTTCCCGTGCCCGGTTCCCGCGTGTCTATTCCCGTGTGCCTGCTATAAACCGATGGCTTTCGATACGGGTTATTTATTGACTGACTTGTTCTCCCCTCTTGTATTTTTCTCTCATCCGCCACCATCCGTCGTACGTTCGTGCGCGCGTGTATAGAATCATCAGCATCAGCAGCAGCAACACCTGACGGCGTCCGGACAACTGCTACCGAACAATCCGCGACCTGTTGGATCCGGTGGCGGCGTCGTCGTCGTCGGTGGACTGATCGCGCCGTCGTCCGCTTTCGCCAGTCAGCCCAGCTCGCCCAGTCTGTCCACCTGCACCACCGACGATGGAGTGGTGATCTACGCGCCAGGTAAGAACGACTTTGCTCTTTGTTTCTGCGTGTTTATTCCCCCGATACATTTTTTGGAGGGCGAGAACAGGTTGGCGCCTCTCTCGAGATGATCGGGGCTCCACGTTTTGTGCCCTCTTGTCATTCGCTCGGTCGTTCTTTTGGCGAGCGGCCATTACTGGGTCTATTATCGCGGACAACGAGATAGATGTTGTAGATGGAGTGGCGGTTTCCGCGAAACTCTTCAGGTAATTTGCGTCAGTACTTCCTAGATATGCCGAATGTGCGCTCTTGATGTTTATCGGCTGTGGTTGTTGGTCCGCCTACGCGTATGTTTATATACTGTAATTCTTGACAACTAGCGCCTAGTGTGACAATTATTATTTGAAATTATAAATTCATGCACTATATAATATAATATGTACGACTCGTCCGTAGCGCAGTTGGTTTAGCGACTGACTGTGGTTCGGCGGTCCCGGGTTCGATTCCCGGCGCGGGCTCTCGATTATTCGATCCCGGGGTACTGGTGAAAATGTGCCCCCTCACATAGTGCCTAAGCACTGAGAGGTTTACTGGAACTCCTGCTGTGATATACACTTCAGTGAATTAAAAAAAATCATGAACAAGTTTTAGGATGTTTTTTAATTGTTAAATATATTGACGTGCACATTCCGATGCAAGCGATTGATAAATGCGAATTTAATCCCAGCTTAGTACTAACCAGCGCCGAATGTCTTACTGTGCTTTAGCATTTATTAAAATAATGATCAGGAAATGCAACGTTGTTTACTTCTGTTGAAAGTGCCTCCATTAATGCGAGCGACACTTCGAAAAACGACGTCATGACTGCGCCGCCTCAGGTAAACTATACACGCGGGGTCTATTCGTGCATCTCTTTGATCTGGTCGTCTGATTGCGTTCTGCACGCAATTGCAGGTAGTGAGTGAGTGAGAGAGAGAGATAGAGAGGAAGTGAATGCCTTCGCTGTGTGACAGCGGATCCATCTTCTTCATGGCTGTGCGTGTTGACTTGGCGTGTGCGCGTCGTGTTGGAGGGGAGGGGGCGGATTGTCGCGTCGGGTTCCCGTGTGTGTCGTCTGTTCGGCGTTTCGGGTTGGCGCTCCTGCAACCAAGTGGCCAGGTGGCAGAACAACTGTCGTCGTGGTGATGTTGTGGTATTGGATCGGGTAAACGAAAGATAACGAGTTCGCTCGATTTAACACGAGATTGACAGCTCGGATGAGATCGGTTTTCTGAAAAGTGACTTGTCACCACGCTCGGCTGGGACTTGGAGAGCGGCCTAATGAAATTCCCGGTCTATTGGTTGATTCTGCTTTTTGCGAAAGTGTTTGAACGACTCTCTCGCATAACTGGCTTTCAAGAATAAAAACGTTTTCGTTATTTAAATAAAATTGAAATGAAATTGTCACGTCGGGTTCCCGTGTGTGTCGTCTGATCGGCGTTTCGGTTTGGCGCTCCTGCAACCAAGTGGCCTGGTTGGTTAAGAGTAAAAACAGTTTAGCAATTGTTTAGCCAAAATTGAAATTGATTGAATCTACTACTTTCTGACACAAATTCTATCTATAAAATAAATTTTGGCGTCTCCATAACCCATTTCGGACAAATTCTATCTATTAAAAGAGAATTCTAAATTTCGTTCCTTTTTTATCTTATATTGAGCCTAAATTTGCTAGTAGCGATTAGCTGCATATATATCAACAGATATTTCAACAGATTAGCTACAAAATATGTCTTGTCATGAAGAAAGGACGAAATTACTAGTTACTCTTGATATGAATTTCAGCAACTAAAGAAACAGATTTTCGTTTGTTGAATGAAATTTTACAAAACTTTGCAACTAAAAAATTCTAAAATAACGTCACACGCTCATGTTTTGTGACTTGGCCAACATTTTTGCATTTTCCCTAAGATCCCAATTTATCCACGGATTTAGCATACAAAGTGGTTTTAGAATAGTGCTTCTGAATACATGAGCTATCGGATCGGTCAAGTGCGATTGCGGCCGATCAGAAACATGACAGATGGCTCATGTTTTGTGAGAACGGTAATTACTGACTGACGGACGGGGGAAAAACCCCATACGACTGGGGGATGCTGGTGACGTCACTTGTACTCGTGTGTCGGCGATTCCGCACGTACGTGGACTTTGACAGTTGGCACGCACGACCTTGACTCGAGCACATGAAATCAGTGTTCCAATATCGTTTCTAATGGAGACGTTCTCTTCGGTACGGCCTACCCGCTTTAATAAGTTGGGCACGCTCTCCGTTTGGCGAGGATGCTTCACCCTTGCTCCACTACACCTAGCCACCCAACACTCTGCCGCCAATCACGATAATTGTTTATTGTATAGACGGTATATACCTGGCCTCGTGTCGGATAAAAATACACGATTGGCCGACGATAAAGACCGTTTATGGGTGCGAGCCACTGCTGATAAAATAAATATCGTGTGGTAGTCTATTGACTATCACGACTGTAAAAGTTTGCACCGACTTTGAGGGCGCTGGTTATAACGACAGGTATTGGCGCTCTCGGGTAGCGTTACAGCGAATCGGTTGCTTCATTGCAATTACAGTAGATCGCCGTCGGACAACTATCGATAGTATTTTTTATTATCACACCTAACGATGAATTGGTAACTGAGCGTCACTAGCGAATAAAATTGCAACCATGTCGTCACCTGTGAAACGCATGGTTCTTTCATATTCTTGCCAGATTTTACTTTCGCTATCCACCAATTTTGACTCGTCGTAGCCCAGGGTAGGGCTTCCCGACGAATCTTCGGCGGGAAACCATACCCTGGTTCCGGGTTCGTTACCCGGCGCGGGCTCTCGAAAATTTCGATCCCGGGGTACTGAACGCGGCCCCTTACATAGTGCCTAAGCACCATGAGTGCGGTTTAAAATGTTTATTAAGGAGGTTCACCGTTGATTTAACATGTTAATATCCCCCATGAGTGCGGTTGACTACATTTGATTGTGGGGGAAAAATCGATAATCGCTAATTTTTGTAAACTCTTACTTTGCTATTTGCAGTTAAGATTAAGGATTGGAAGAAATAGTCGACAGCTCAAACCAAATAATTAAGCGTTATCAAAGAAAAAGGAGTACACCTATTTAATTAATACATTTTCAAACTGGCAGGTGTTGCTCAGACAAACGCAGACTCGTTATGAAATTAGAAATTCATTAGTGACCTCATACAGATGGACCGAGCCATTGTTATGGCGGGGCGGCTATCTCATAAGGTAAATTTCGCAATAGCCAGTGCGACCAGTGCTGCCCCCAAACGTTGATGCCAACTTCTAGTGTCGAGTACTGTAGAGAAAGTGGAAAGGGAGCGCCATAGAGCCAGATATCTCGTATCGCAGCGCCGTATTATTATTATTATTATTACGTGTTGTTGATCTAGTGGTGTGCGGTGCATGTAACCGCTGTTCTCGGCTCAAATTGGCTGGATTTACCAATTTCGAGGCTTGTACTTTTATCGGTGCCAGACTCTATTATTGTGCCGGCACTACGTGTAGCCGGAGACCGTTCTCTTCAATCACCTCCCCCCCCCCTCCCACACCCATTACGCCTCCCATCACCGCCGCCGGGCTTCTCTCACCTCACACTCCCACCACCTCTTCCATAGTTTTCTTAGCAATTTTGTATTACACGTTCTTTCTTTAATAGTCATACAGTGTTTCCGGTAATGGTCGGGGGACTCCTTATATAATCTCCAGCAGTGAAAAGATCTATAGTAGACTTCGAGGGAGCGGGCTAATGGATTTATTTATATGATTTTAGCGGCCGTTTAATATGCATTCCATGTTTCCAGCAGCGAAAGTTCTTTAATGTGGCGGGCGAGCGGCGTTTTTCGACTCCGCGAGGGGGCGATTGGATCGGGGGTGAAGTACAGTTTAGCGCTGTGGTACATTTCTTGTTTGATTTTAAAATAATTTAAAACTTACATACTTTTGATGGCAATTTTGATCAGTTCAACATTGCGATTGTGCAACGTTCGTGACTGTTCAGGATTATTTTGGATTGGATCACGGATTTTATTCTGCCGCACTACTCAGCTGCAATGCTGGATGTGGATTTTAAGGGGTAGCTCTGTGTTGACAAGTCACTGACCGCAGATAGAGGCGTGCTGAGGCGATGTTGGTAAAAATAATAAAGGGGCAATGGAAAATGGTTTATGAATCAAATTAATTTTTGAATTACTAATTTTTTAAATAATTGATTTAATATTTTCTTTGAAATTCTTAAATTTCGAATTACATTACGTTATGTTTTTCTTCTAAAGTGTTATTTGGAACATGGCTAACCTGGCAATTTTTAATGCGAACCTTCTGCGCTGTATACTTGTAGCAGTCCTTCGGGTCATTAAAGAAAGAACGCCCATTTCGAAGCAAATATCTAAACGGTTTACGATTATAGCCCCGAAATCCCCTTCCCTGGAGAAATCGCGTCTCCGCGCGCGCTCAATTCACATTTCCCCCGATCATTTTCATGAATGGATTAAATGATTTCTGTGAATTCTGCGGGCGGTGACTTTACGAGGTTAAATAAATGCACAGTTACCGGTTTAGGTATAGATCGGTAGACCCCCCCCCTCCCACTCTTTAAGATATTCCAGGGATGGCGATGTTTGAGGGTGTTGAAGCGTCGCTAGTCTTTGCGAAGTTAGAAAATAATTAATTTTGAATGTTTATCTGTCAGCATGAACGATATATTATTCATTTTACTTTTTCGTACTGGGCGTGTACCTTATCTAAAAAAATATAAACTACCTGATTGAATTTTGAAATAATGTACCTTGTTTACAATCTGTAAACGATTTTTCTATGAATTTTTAAAATGCTTCATTGAATGCTTCATTGAGGTCACCCGGCTTCGCCTGGGTTAAGAGAAGCCATCAGTGAAAATAAAAATTAATTGTTTACATTTTATTTTAAAGGTTATTTTACGTTTACACGATAGCACACGATAAACGCAAACGTTAAACTTAAAATAACCGCTAAATTAAATTTAAACAAATTAATTAATCAAGATTTCATTCGGCCTTCTAGTAAATATTTTTTGTTTTTATGTATATATCTTTTAGCACATGTGCGCGTTAGACTTACACCTAATTACTGTTAGCGTCAATTTTGGCTGCCTGTTATCCCCAATTTACGACGATATGTTTTAGAATACGAAATAAAAAAAGAAGGCAGAATTCCATTAAACGTGTTTAGGAAGCTTTGCTCGGTAGAAGATCAGCCGATTGAATGTGCGATTGCAGGTACCTACTGTTCGGAGACAAATTTATGCACGCACATTATGTTTGTAAAAAAAAGCTCGGATTCATGGCCCACGATAGTCAATCGTCTCTAGTTTGATGCTATTGGCTGTTTGCAGTAAAGCTTGTGATGCTCTTCTTGCTGCTGCTGGTGGGCGCATTTAGATATCCGGATTGAAATTGCTGGGTTGTCTCCTCCAGAGTGTTGCGATGCGTCATTCGCTAGTGAAACATTGGCAGCATGACAGACATGAGGAATATGATTTTGGGTTGAAGCGAATAGTTAAAGGTGAAGAGAAAAAATAATTTGGAGGATTTTGATTCAGTCTTAAAGGAGGTGTCTACATTTTTTTTAGCTTATTGAGGGACTTTATTGCCTACTTTCACGCAAAGTTGCATTCGTGATCATCTTTTTACTGTTATCTCACCAGTTTGTGCTACCATTTGACTGAAAGTTGATAAATCTGAAAATAAATCCTCAAAATTGTCGGCCTAAAATTGGACAAGGAGTCAAAGGTCAATGTAGTAACTCCGTCTTTTCGATCTCGTTACCTTTAGATTCGTAGACGTGCTAGCCAGTAGACCAACGCCGTCTGGTGATTATGCGAGATGCCAATATGTCTAAAATGTTATCAATGCTCACCCGTAATTGTCGCTCCAATGAATAAATTATTCACAATGAATGAGCAGGTGGCGCTCGTGTCGGCCGATTGCATCGATTCCTTGTTGACGGGCGACAAACATAGCACAATTTAACAAGGTGATAAGTTACGTCACTTTTCCGGCGCGCCGCCGACAAAAACTGGCAACCGAATCGTTCAGTTGCGGTCTACTGCGTTAACAAACGTGGGAAACGTGGATGTGCAAAATTGCCTTTCTTTTGTTTGGCCGCAAACTTTTCCATTCCTAAGCTGGTTTGTTAACCGCTTCCGTGTTGCCGTGTGTGCGTGGGGTTGCCATGTCTCACTAATCATTTACCGACTGATTTACTAACAAAATTTACTTTCCAAATTGTATTCCGCATTACTTTAACTTTATTACTTCGCTAAATAACGTAAATCGTGGCTACATCTTGTTTCACAGACTAGCAACACGAAAAAATGCCTTCCCCATTGGTGCCGTAGTCTCATGGTTGTGGGTTCGACACCCTTTTTTGGTTCGCTTACCAGATAGATACACTTCGATGGGTTCTGAACCGGAGGCGTTGGTAGGCCCCAGTAAATCCAACTTACAATTATTTTTAAAGAATAAGATTTAAAAAAAATTAAGTGTTCTTTAAATGTTTGAAAATTATAGTATTTCTTGCAAACAGGAGTACTTTTCAACATGTTGTCTGATGTGCTTGCTTGTTTTCCAGGCTACCAGTTCGACAAGTATCCGACGTCGTCGTACCAGCAGCAGATCTCGCTGGAAGACCAGGGCATCGATGTGCAGAGTCCCGGCCGCGACAGCCCCGGCAGCTCGGGCAGCAGCTCCGGCAGCGGCTGCCGACACAGCATCACCAGCCTAGACAGCGGACGGGCCTCGTCCTCCGCCTACGATGGCAGGGTGAGTGCCGTTTTTCTTCTATTCCATTCGTGCACTTTTGGCGATCTCTCATTGGTCGGCTGCATTCAAAATCGTCGCGCACGTGTCTTTTGATGGTAAATATTGCCGTTGGTTGCGCTATTGGATAGTAATTTTGAATTTGTCGGGTGCGGAATGTGAAATTTAAGTGAATCATCGACTGTTATTGCTCCTGGTAGGATAATTAGAAAGGTAAGATAAGGTAAAAAAGAACTTCATAAAAATGGTATTATCCAAAACGTCGGTGGAAACTTCGCAATTGGTAGCGCCATCTAGTGATCGGTCGAGTTGGAATAGTCAATTCATTCGATTGGCGCCGTCTCCTTTATTCTTTCTTAGTTTCTTGCACGAACTGGAAAATCGCTGTGACAGGCATTTAGTGGGCGTCACCCGTTTGAGGTGTGTGTGTGTGTGCGTTGGCGTTGGTGTTTGGCGCCACTGTGCGAAATTGGCGCCGCTGGGTGGGGATAATAATGGCTGGCCGAAGGTTGGGTGCTGACCAATGTCGTTCTTGAGCGAGACAGAGAGGGACATTGATAAGCCATGATTTTTAAATAATTGTTGTTTTATTTGCAGTCATGCATGCGACAGGGCGCCGCGACAATTCGTTCCACTCAAACTATGATTTTTTTAAACTATCAATCTAAGCTCCATTAACTTTGTTGTTGCTTATCACGAACATTTGTTTCGTGTGATTGCACGAGGTGAACATTAAAATCGGAAAAATATTGCGAACCGCGTTTTAATTGAGTTCATTAATCATCTGCATGGACCAATTACACGCACTCATTTGAGTTCAATCAGCTGAATATCTCATTTTTCTTTTCGACTGCCGATAGTCTATATTTTTATTTCAATTGATAGTAGAATTTATTTTGAGCGGCATTTTATTTTCCATTTTGCTCCAAATGTTTGATCGCGTGTTGGCGTTGTCGGACAGCATGCGTCCTTATTCCTGGACCTCGTCGATGTGGAGCTGTTCTTTTTCTGTTGTCTATCTCTGCTTGCTCTTGTTTGTTGTTTATTGTTTGCTGTTTTGGGCACCCGCATCGCCTAGAGAGATGTTTGGTGTGGGCGCCAAAAAGGAGATAGACTGGTTCTCCTCCTTCTCTCTCACCCCCCCCCCCCTTGTTTCATTTCGGACGAGCGAGTCGTCGGGGTCGAGGAAAAGACAAGGCGCCAGTGGTCTTGCTTGTTTTTTGGATTGCCGCCATCAAAGTGGGGGCCCGGTCACCAATTTTCATCGGTGCGTTCGAGCGAGCTTGTCCTGACGTTGGCGATTGTGGTGCCATCTGGTGGGCCATTGTTGCAATAAAAGAGAGCGCTGTTGACGGAGTAGCAACCTTATCTGAGAGAACAAAGGAAGACTTAGAAAAAATGCCCCCCCCAAAGAATCATAGATAATTGAACAAAAAATTGTTAAAAAGCCTTGGAAGTTCAACATTTGTAAAAACATATTTTGTTTTTTTTATCTGAAAATTATGTTGTGTTTGACATGACTTATTATTGTCATCTGGTTGTCATTGTTTGTAATAATATGATTGAGCTATTGTGAGCTCTTGTGAAAGCTTCAAAATCGGTAAACAGAACAGGAAACCCCTATGCCAAAATTTAATGTTTTTTCATTCAACGAATGGAATTTTAAAGTATGTAGAGAGAATGTCTGAACAGATTTGAGAAATGAATTAGAATTACAAATTTGAGAAACAAGATATTGGTTGTTTAACAGGTATTTTTTGTACTTAAAATCGTATTGATGGACAAAAAACCGCACTACAATTGAACAAAATGCATCCATTTAGTCCCCCTGAGGAAAATTAGAAATACTCACGTATGTTGGAGTGTCAGAAAATTTTGCATGAAATGCATGAAATGCAAAATTTTCTGAAATTAAAATGAAATATACCGAACTCTACTGTACTCAGTTATACATATGTAACGTAACGCCTGTAGCTACTGTTGATTGGAACTTTTTAAAAAACCTGGTATGTGAAGTTATTTTTTAATATTTTTCACGTTAGACATTTGAAAATGACTAATAACCATGACCGTATAATAATTATAGGAAGCAATTTTCATTCGGTCAAAACTGCTCTTAAAATTTCGAAGCACAGACGCCGCGTATACATTTATGTTAGGAAAGAGAAGGAGGGTGAGGGGGTATTAATTAAAGAGTCGAAGAGGTGGTGTGGTGATGGCCGCCTTTGAACCACAAAAGCTCACGATCGTCCATCAGTCCGTTGAAACTTTGGACTCGCAATGTGCCTGTGCTCAGATTTCAATCAAACTTTAATCCCGGGTTATAACATAGTAACATACGCACGCACATAGCTATTTACTCTTTCTCTTTTTCCGGATCAAGGCCGGCCCAAGTGGGGCTAGCTCTGTAAATCACACAAACAGCGAATCACTTGTGCGCAGATGGAACATATTAATATTTTTAAATTCAACTATAGTGAAGAGCACTACATGGCATCCTGTAGTAAATAGCACTCACTACAGGATTAATGGGTTACTGTTGGTGGTGGTTCAATGGCATGTGAAGGGGCGCATGAAGGGACACCGGGACATCTTATCATCCTCGCAGTCACCATTGGATTTCTAGCGAAAACTCCGTATATAAATTTAATATTATAATATAAATTTAAATAGAAATCTAATAAAATAAAACCCCAGCTATCCCATTAAATTGGTGCTCGCCCAGGTTATGGAGTTTGCGAAACCACGTTTTCGACGTCTAATCTGGTGATCAAATGATCCGTAGTCGTCGCTGGAGAGGTGCTCTTCCTATACTCCATCCGAACTCCATTAAATCTCTTGTGAAAGTGAATCGAAGTCTGGCTAGTCGCTAGGTTGAAGGTCAGCCAGCTTTGCACCTGACGTCGCTGCCATATAACTCGGCAGCACTACGCGCCCCCAAATTGATCCCATTTGATCTTGATCCGGACGGCGGCGCGCCCCTGTTGACGTTATCCAGATAATGAGACATCGTGGACGGATGTTTCTGGCCTCGACCCCGTATTTAATCCGCATTGACCCCGCATCGAAAGGCGTTGTTTGGTGACCTGGGACCCGTGGATAACGACCGTTGCCAAGCAGTCAATTATTTTTATTGATAAATTTGGCTTAAACAACTAAATAATGCCCTGTCCCGTTGATCCAGTGAAGATATTCTGTGCGTATAAATTTGGGATTGTGGGTTCGAGCCGTCGCGGGCCAATTTTTGAAAATAGATGCTATGAATTGGAGAGAAATAATTTAGAGAAGATTCTGCTGGTAGGCCAAATCCAAAAAATTATGTTTCAAAACAGATATTTTAATACTATTTTTATTGAAATTCCCTATAGCTTAATTCGTTTTAGTAGTGCACTCAAGGGATTAATTTTGGGACCTTGTTTCCTTCAAAAGCACGTGAAACAATGTTAATCCGGATGAGCTTCCAAAGTCCCCCAATTTAAAACTATCCAATCGATTGATTGTGCTCTTAATTGCCTGGAGTGTCGACAGCATAAATTTGGCAACTCGAGTTTTGGCAAGCTCCAAGTGGACGACTGAAGATTTTTAAATTGCCATATGCCATTCGGAACAAGTTCGCTAGCTCAACCACTAAACTGCTACTCTTGCTGAAACGCCGCAAATCCAGACTGGAATAATGAATTACGTTATGAAAAAGTCTCCATTTCGTCCGGGCTTCTAATATGACAATCTGGTACGACAATCAGAATTCTAGCCAAAATCTTTTTTAAAAAAGGGCAGCGGCCGCAGCAGTGTCTTTGAGTCAGATGTTCGAAGCAACTCGTGCCTCAGCCTATGGAGTGGAGCTCAACACTTTGGCGTAGTTCCAATCTGTGAATCTGAACCCCGTGGTATGAATTTTCGTTTTGAGATTATCGGGTATTTGTTATGCGTGTCGCCGACCGTTCTTGTTATTTTCCAAAAATGGCACACTTCAGTCTTAAAGTGTTTGACTCCCCTTTCCACCCTGTCCCCGCCCTCCATTCCACCAACACCACCACCATTGGGTGCACTGCGACGTCCTGAACCCACTTGGACAACAGAACTTCCAAAAGTAGCAGTTGCGATAAAATTGCTCAATTGCCCAATTTTGAGTCGGCCATATTTCGGCCGATGCCACCAACTTGGAGACGGCATTCGTCGCTAGGTGGCATCACGGTCGCCCCTCCAGTATTTTTGGTGTGCGGACCTCTTGTGCGTTCAATGGAGGAACCTCGTCTGCTGCCGGCTGAATCAAATGCTGTCAGAATCTGGAATGGAATGGCGCAAACTCCCCTCAAGTTCATCAGATACCGTGTGCGTATATATGTGTGCAAAAATGCTTCTCGCTCAAACTGTCTAGCCTATCTACTACTACACTACTCTGTGTGCACTTAGTTACTTGTGAACCGTCACTTATACGGTCCGGATATCTTTTAGGTATTTTTCACTCTTGATATTTTTTTGGTTTTTTAAAGTGGCGCTAGAACTTGTCGTTTCATGCGCGTATCCGCACTTTAGAAAATTCAACTAAAAAATGGTAGATTCGCATCAATTTTTTGTCTGTCTGAAATAGTAAGTCTTTATGAAAATGTTCAATTGTTCGGAATCAAGCCTGCTGTTGGGCTTTTTCTTGACAAATTTCGAAAAAATGTCAAACACCAAAACGTCCAAATCAGAAGTAGTCATTGTAGTTCTGCATTCCCAAAATTTGACGAAATAATTTTTATGTAATAATTTAATAATTGGAATAATATAATAATTGGAAAGATTATTTTTATTAGGATCGATCGCGGGAACTTTCTATTTGAGCTTAAATTTTACGGTATTTTTTTGGGGAATCTTATTGGAATTATCTTTGGTCATTATATATATTTTTGGTACCCAATTACTGTAATGTAATGTTTTAATTTTTCCCTAGCGTTCAGGAAAATTGACGCTATTGTCAAAAAATAAATTTTCACTTTATTTTTAGACAATAGACGTTATAAAAATTAAATATTAGAATTTCCAGTGAATTCCAAATGTGAATATGGATAATCACCTTTTTTTTATGAATCAGGCTACTAATTTTTTTTAGATTGATTGAACCCTTTCTCACCAGCAGTATTTCGTTCCACTTTTCCAATCTCGACGTCATATCAGTTTTTCAATCGCGTAATTTTTTTGCGTGTCTAAACATCCGGTCACCAGCTATATCACTTTATATTCTGTGTGTATATATATATATATATTTAATATATATATATACAGTATACGAAATAGCGGTATTCGAACTACGCCCGCTGCCAACTTTGAACAGATTGCGCTTTCGCTCTCGAATATGATGATAACGCTTCGAGTTATGTGACACGCCGTGATAGATAAACGGCGCCAGACGACCGTTTTTTCGTGTTTATTTTTTAAGTTCGCTATAATAGACGAGAGAGACTGCGACAGCTCCTGCTGAAGAAGACAGTCGTGGAAGTGTGAGATGCTCAGGAAAGGGGTACATGTATATACATGGCGCAACATTACATGTGAGGCGTACGTCAACGCACTCGAGTCGGCCATCTTCAAGTACGAAATTGTGCTGTGCCCGTCAAAATACGGAAAAGAAAGAAAAAAAATGGCGAACACTTATTCGAAGTTCACTAGTGGAACGTTATTTTTTCTGAACAAATTGTATATGTGAAAAGCACTTCGCCACTTTTCCCAGGAAAACAAATGTACATTTTACGTGCTAAGATTAGTTGCAAAATCTTGTCAGTAGACTGTGATACGTCCTACACGAATAACGTACGGTCTCTTCACTGATAAGTGTTTTCTTCTCGCGTTGAAGGGCCGATCTTTTTTTACTGATGAGCAGATTGTTTTGTTTCCGAATACAAGTTGTAAAACCTTCAGACTCGAGCCAAGACGGGCATGTTGTCCTGAATTGTTTTTGCAGATTTCACATGAATGCGCCCACAAATAGAACGATTGTAGCAAATAATTATGCTCTAGGACGAGAAACTTATTATATATAGTTTGAATTTGACGGTTCTTCAAGTTGCCCGTAAGCGCACAGAGGGGTCTCATGAGGTTAAACCTATTTAAGCGTTGTCTCAGTCCAAAAATCGATTTTGAAAACAAGATACTTTCCACGCAAAACGCTGCAGCTTCCCAGATGTAAATAATCGCATTATTTGTGGCTGTCTGAAAGTCTAGAGCGGTTTTGGCGAGTATAAATGTGAATAAATTGGCTGAAACCCAATGAAGGTTGGTTCATTATCCGCGCAAGGAAAGACAATCTGTTATCGATTCCTGTTTACAAAGCCAACTACCATACTGTATCGTGTCACTGTTATTAATGAGTATTTTATTATTACGAGCGTATCTCGAGTACACCTTTCCGTTCGTCTTTTCAACTACGACAATCTCACAAAGAACCTTTCTTCTAAAATTTGGAGTTTCTTAGCACTTCAAGATTTGATTCTCACCCATGTGTTTTTGGTAGTCTTTTCACAATTTAAGGTTCGTTTATAGAGTCGAGCGTTAATATTTCTTGATCGTGAAGTTCTATTGGTGTTAGTGATTTATGCTGCGATTAAAAATATCAAGGTTGCGTAACTATTTTGTTTAATGGCAGATAATTGCAAATGAAAACAAAATGCCAGCGCCCAGTTGAGTTGTTAGGTATTAATAATTGTAACAATTGTAATTATGTTGTTATTTCTGAGTGATAAGTTTGTTTGATCTGTTGCGCGCCCGAATGCCCGAAAATATTTTTTAAATGTTTCAATTGATTATTGTCAATGACAGCTTAATTTATAGTTCTAAGAAAACATTTAAGCACAGGATAATGCGATCCTAATTATTGGTGCAATTTTTACCTGCATAGTTTTTCCTTTACGAATAAACTGTCAACTATTATTGTGAATAATTAAGCTATCGAATGAGGTTGTTTGTCTGCTTGGCGACAATTCAGTTAAAATAAAATTCAGTGATGAATTTTTATTGTTTTTTGACTATTTTAGAAATTGGGTAACATGTTGCCAGACGATTTTGCTTATCTAGAATTTATGAAAGACACTTTGCTTTCGTTCTTCGTATGCCTACGTTTGAATGTTTTTTTAAACATGTTTATAAAAAATATTAATTGTTTTGATAAACTGTACCATTGTGATTTTTAGTTTGTTAAAATTTATCATTACATTTTTTTCTTTTTGTAATTTTCTTCTTGCAGACTGGCCACAGCTACGTGGCCGGACACAATCAGCATCGCCTATCCGGTCACAGCTACGAGTCGGCCACATCCCTCCGACAGAGCTACCACAGTTCCAGCTCCAGCCTGGGTAGCATGGACCGACTGGACGACGGCTGCGTGGCCTACAGCGCCGCGCAGATCAACGTCAGCAAGCTGTTGAACGACGGTGTTCCGGTGAGTCCTTAATTACAAAACCGGTATTCAAAAACTCTCAAATCCGGGGATACACTCGGCTCTTTTGTTTTAAGCTGTGACATTGATTTTTCACAGTTTTTTTTCATATTCCAGAAAAAATTATAAAGCAACTAGAAAACAATAAGATTTAATTTATCGATTGTAAAGAATTTTTAGTTTGATAAATATTTTTATTTGTGGGCCGCAGATTTTTTTTGTCTCTTGAGAGATCGATGTCTTAAAATCGGTTAATCTTTATACACCAATCGGAAATAAAAAGTAGGAGTTGCAAACGTATCGGAAAATTTTGTAAATCATATGTTTATTCTTCTATTTGGTTAGTTGTCCTCCAACTCCTCGTACGTGTGCCACTGACCGCAGTGTTTGATACTTTGCGGGAAGGTTTTTCGACCGATTAACCCCTTCGCGGCATTATGCAATGTCGTGCCTGGAAATACGTCTTGTATGATCGGAGGAAGAATATTTCAGGAATTAAAAAAAAGAGACTTGTTTAAGAAGTAAAACTTGTTTGTGGCCGCGAACGAATAGGACGCACCAACTGCACCGCAAATTGCTTTAAAACAAACTGCGCCGAATGCGATACCAACAAATGACTTATTCTTCTCCGGAATATGTCATTGCTCCGGCAGCGGAACTCCCGCGAGACCTCGAGACCAATATAAAATTCGAGTAAACTTGAAACTCGAAGGGAGATTACGAAACATGAGGGGTTGGTTTTCGGTTATTCGACAAACATTTTTTGAAAGCTCGTCGCTCCCCCAACCTTAGCAAACAGAAGTGTCTACATTGCGAGAGAAGATATTGTGCAGACGTAACGCAGTTATGTTTTCATTATTATAAATAATAATGAAAGCGAGCAGAAGCATTTTATTCGGAAGACTTTTTTTTTTACTGTACAATAAATTTAGGTTTACTTTCGAAGAAAATATTGTCTTTTTAAACTGTTTTTCCGTCGCATGAGACAGTACGCACCGGGTTCATGCGCCTGATGCATCGTCCGCACTGTACACCGGGGGAAAGGAAATTAATTTGAATTAAATTTTTACCCGAACGCAATCGCACATCGACCTTTGAATCCTGAATTAGCATGATGTATTTAACCACTCGGTCACAGTCTCCTTAATTCTTTAACTAAAGTATTTCTAAATTCTTGAGTGTCCGAGTTTAACATTTGCCAATTGCAGAGTTCGAATCTGCTGGACTGGTGATCCGCCCGGTGTATAACCCGCACGACGTTTCGTCGAGATGGGTCCTACCATCCGCGGTGGATAGAACGAAAGTAACTGGGAATTATCCTATGTTTACATCGTTCCATTATGCATACGGGCGCCGTCTTGAGACGCTCGAATATAATTTAAAATGGCGGATAAGTTTCGCTCCATTTGGGATCTCCAATTTTATTTTCTTCAGTTGCTGTAAACGAATACAAACACGGTGAAGAAAAAAAAAACATAGGTTTACAATATTTAATGTTTGCGAATGACTGCGGTTCAAACGATCCTGGCAAATGCTTTTAAAATGTGTAATGGAAACCCGTAGGCTGGCTACTACTGTTGGAAAAATGAAGAGAAAATAAAACGCCAGCGTTCGTGTGTCTGAGCTTATATTATATACAGGGTCTGGTGAAAAGAAGTGGCCCGGCGGGGTGAGGATGATGTCTTCGTCCCCCTCCCCCACCCCACACTCCCACAGTATTGCGTTGGAGTGTTGACACTACTGACTACGCAAGTTTTGAAATCGATTGCGTGTAATGCGGATAGTGGATAAAAAGACCTTTTCATTGCACACGAGCTCGCCACTCTTTACTCTGCGAAGTTATTTTTTTGTTGCTCATCCTCCTCTATGGTGGGTGGTGGGTGGTGGTGGTGACGGCGGGTTTGGCTGCGTTCAGGCCATGTTTTGATGATGAGCGCCGAATAGCTGCCACTCTTGGCCGTGTGCTCCGTTCGTGCATTCTTTGAATAGTCGCGGCGTCTTCCTACGTGCCAAGGAGGTGGTGACTGGTTAGAACGCCGATGAGAATTTCCACAAAAAAAAAGATCTTAGTAATTATTTCTGAATGATATTGATACATTGTGCAATTTGTTCGTGAAACCTTCGGCGACTGGTGGAAGCATGATCTTGGTTTCGCAGTCCGCTTAATTTCTGTAATTTATTTGAAGAAATTCCGAGGAAGATTTCCAATTGCCGTCAATATCCCTCAAATGATGGGGATGTCATCGCTTTGGATGGCTAAATGATGAGTCTTTCGAAGATGCTCATGGCCGAGGTTAATTCACAAACTTCATGAACCTGAGCTTACTTATTTAGATGAAATTCATATGCATTCTTTGTCAAGTGTTTCAATCGTGAACAGCAATTTCGTTTCTTCACCATAAGTGATTGCACGATTGTAATTGCACGATCTTGCTCCGAATTGTGGAGGACACTCTGCTGAGCTCTGAGCTGCAGCACACCCTGCGAGTAAGGGGGTCAAACAGTTCTACCTGAAAGTTGTGGATCATTGTCGACCGAGAGACTCTAGCTCCTTCTATCTCGTCAGTACGTGCCGCCACGAAAAAGTCTTCTCAGATCTTGACAGGCATTATGGGAGGAGGGGGGGGGGAGGGGGAGAGAGATCCGCACTGTAGCTGAGGACCTCCGTCGTCGCCTTCTACCATCTCGTGACCGTGCAGTTTTTCATTTTGTCCGCTGCTGTCGACGACGTCCTGCCACCGCCCACCTCCTTCTGATATCATTTGGAGAACTTAAACTTGACGGTGAAGTATACTACTGCGTCCCACAACTTGGGGCCCCGTCACCGTTCCAATATTGCCCCCAGCTTTACCAACCAGTCATGGAGAGATTCACCTGAGTCGCGAATTTCGTGGATACGGAATTTCTCCATGGATTTTCGAATAAATATCTTTTCTCAATCAAAGTCGACACTCTTCTGTGAACCTCATTGTGTACGATTGCAGTTCTTGTCAGAATCGTTCGCTCAAAATTCTCCGTGGGTCTCGAGACGACCTTAATCTTCGGTGCGCAAACAGCTACTGAGCCTACATTGCATGCCCACTTCAAAAATGGCGAATGCAATATACATTCTGTTCAGTAAGATGGATCAAAGGACGGTTTTTTTGGAGGGATTTAAAACTTTCGCGTGGACATGTTTTGAATAGACTTGCCCCCAATTCCGATTTGGCTTTTCCTTTTCGACGATTACTGTTAAATGCAACACTCCCATACCTGTATTGCAACATTCTATCCGTCTAAAAGCAAATAATTGCTAAAATAAACAAAAAACAAGTAGCTTATCTTAATCATTTTAGCTTAGAATTCTGAATCGATTACCAGATCCATTTTTCATTATAAATTTTGCTTTAATAATTTTCGTAAAGCTGGTTTTTATTAGTGTGACATTCAGCCAGTTGAATGTTACTTTTTTGAAAGTGTAGACACATTTTCTCATCACCTGACCTGGTTTTTCAGTCTTGTTAACTGGATCGCGCTTCCCTATCGGGGATGCGACTCTCGAAATTCTGCGTGCTCCCTCTATATTGCTCACGAATCCTCACATGAGGACTGAAAAAGCGAGTGGATTCCGTTGCAAGTGTGGTTGTCGTCCGTTTTGCCGACATGTTTAAAAAAGTGTCTTCGACGTCAACCGTGACCGAAATATTGAAGAGTTCATGAGATTCGCTGAGGCAGTTGGGGGGGGGGGGGGAGTTGTTGTCGAAAGACATCGAAGCCCGCCCTCTCGATTAGATGCAATTTATTTCGGCTTTACGTTCATATCATGTCGGTTCAGGCTTCAGCCCCCGCTAGTTCATTAGCGCTATCAGTCTTAGCACCGTGTAGCCAAAAAATTTTCGTCGCGTCATTTACGTTGAGCGTCGCTGCGATCGTCCGCGCCCGTTCTCCCAAAACTTTGGAGCTTAATGGAGGCGAAGCGACCGAGAGAGAGTTGAAAGAGTGAATTAGATTACCCGAAAGTGCCGTGTACGGTTAAACGAGTTTAAGTGCGGGAGTGCGCATGCGTTCCACTTCACGAGGAGGTTGCAGTTTATTTCGAGACATTAGTCGAGATGGGCGGTGAAAAAAATAGTTCTTCGTGGAAAGCTGTCTAGTGTTCGTTTGACAGTGTCAATGCGACACCCAAAAATCACCAACTTTATTCAGGAAGTCTCGAATAGACAAAATGTTTGAATGCGCAAAAGTTTAGATCTCAAAGCAACGTCTACACTGATTTGAACTCGCGACCGTCCGGGAGACAGACACAGTGTCTACTTGAAAATCCAGTTCAGACATATTCATTGTGTTGGCGACGAGAAATTGTATAAAAAAATATCCTTCATTTGTGAGTTCAGAAAATGCCGTCAGGAAATAAGTACATGCACATCGTACATTGTTTTTGTTTTTTTGTAATGGCAAAGAATTATTACGTGTAAGTGGTTTGTTGTAATTAACATTTCTTTTCTGTTGCCCCACTATTAGGAGTCGGAAGTGCTGAGACGCTGGCTAGCCGAGCATCGCTTCGAGGAATACTCGCACCTCTTCTGGCAGGCCGGCTACGACATGCCCACTATTTCTCGGATGACCCCCGAGGTAAGTCTTGAGCATTATACATAATGAAAATTCGTGTGTTTCTCTACTGTTGTGTTTACATGAAATTTACGTTTCTCAAACTGCACTCATCAACGCACGCATCAAACAGCACCAGTAATTTTATTTCGGTGGTTTTGATTTCGCCCGCAGGATCTGACCGCCATTGGGATTACCAATCCTAGTCACAGGAAGCTTTTGAAGGTAGAAATCGGAAAATTGAACATATCAGACGGACTGCCGGACTACATTCCGGTAAGACTTGCTGTATATCACTGCACTGCACGCTTATTTTCAATTTAGAAATAATTGGGAGAACAACATGCACTCGTTTCTCTGAGGATAATAATATTATTAATTTTATTGATATTCTTACTCTATATGAAAATTAATGTTTGTAAATTTTATTAAATTATCGATAGAACACGATGGACGAGTGGCTGCATTTATTGCGCCTGGAGAACTATTTCGAATGCCTGGTGCAGCAGGGCTATACTCGTGTTGACGACGTGCTGGGCATCGCCTGGGAGGACCTGGAGGAAGTGGGCATTCGGAAACTAGGTAAAGCTCAATTGAATCGATCAAACGAATTATCTATATAGTGTGATAGTCGTTGAACGCGATAACAATACCGCATCCTAAGTCGAGTTGGCACAAAGTTGTATACAACATGTTAATGATTTTGAAATGTTTTTTTTTTGTAAATTAATTATGATAATGATTTTGAAATGTTTTTTTTTTGTAAATTAATTATTTCAATTCTCAATCAATTTGTGGTGGCTGGCGATTTGTACAATATGTTACATTTAAGTATTTTAAAGTCCATTTCTAATTTTATCAAAGTTCTTGCCACAACTGATTGAACAAATGCATCTTGTTTAGGGATATTGGACAGCGTTTAAATAAAATGGGTAAGCAAACAAATACACGGCGATAAAATTGTAATTTCACCTTGCAGGTCATCAGAAGAAAATCATGCTGGCCATTAAGCGTGTGAAAGACATCCAGGCAGGCGTCAAACGCTTCTCGTCGGTCCCGGACGGCCGCTCCCTGCTGGAGGTTCACTGCTGCGTGCTGCCGCCACCGCCGTCTCCAGGTGGCCCGTACCAGGCGTATGCGCCTGCCCCCGTCCTGGCCCCAATGCCCGCTTGCCCTACTCTGCCCTCGCCCATCGCTGAGCACGTGGTGGATTTTCACCATGATTTCCACCAGGCACCTTCAGAGGCCGTCGACTACATTCCCTACGGCGCCTACTCGCGTGGCTCGCACATTATCTACCGGCCCGACATTGTGGCCATCCAGGTGCGCCACCCGTCCGGGGCGCGCTCCCTCGAGAACCTGGAGGAGGGGCGCGAGCCCTCCACAGCCGCCGCCCGCCACCTCACTTTCCTGCAGACTGACATCTCGTGGAACGGCGGTGCTCTGGACAACAATAGTGGTGGTGGTGGTAATTTCGAAGGCGATAGTCAGCTGTACGGCCAGACCGTCCCTGCCAATGCGGCGCCACCACCAAACCGTGCTTGGCGGCGCGGCAGCTTCGACGATGGTGACCTCACCCCCACCAACGAGGGCGTCATCTACGAAATGGAGGGTGGCGGCACCCTGCCCCGACCCAAGGTCAGCATCAAGCCGCGGCCGGTGGCAAAGATAGTGGCCAAGACGCGTGGAGCGCCCACCGGGGGCTCTAGCGGATCGGGTGACGGCAGCTGCTCTGCAAACGAAGATGATAGCGACTCGGCTGAGCCCACCAAGAAGGGTCTGACGGCTGGTGACGCCAACTCACCCCCCACCAACAATAGCCGGAATGAGTTGATGCAGGGAGGAAATGCCGGACGGTCGCTTCCAGGCTCGCCCCTGAACAGCATCCTACGTGGCAAGAAGATTCCGCCGCCACCGCCGCCCAAGCGATCAAACTCCATCAAGGGGGAGCGTAAAGTAGTGGGCACTGATCCAGGGGATGGCGCCGGGGACTATAGCAACGAGCAACTATTCGCTAGCTGCGTTAAGATCATGGCGTCTAAATTTGGGATGGTGCGAAAGGGGGAGTGGGGACCGCCTGCGTCTGGATCTTCATCAACGTCCAGTTCAGGTGGAACCACCTCTGATCCACGCAAAAGTTGTGGCGGAGCGAGCCACTCGTCCGACGAAGAGGGGCCAGATCGAGCCCCGCCTTCGCCGGCCCCTGCCTCTCCGGTGAGGCACCGACGGCGCGATCCGGTGGTGACCCCCGGGACCTCGGGTGGCAGTCGGGCATCCACCAGTCCTGACGCCTCCTGCTCGCCACCCTTCCACTCAAAGCCGCCGGATGTGGGTTCGTCCGCCTCACCGGCGGAGGGCGCCGGCTCGCCACCTTCAGGGCAGGCGGACGCCAACACGCTACCCTTCGCCAACGAGAATGTGGGCACCATCAAGCAGCGGGCGGCCAAGCCCCACCTGTCGCTGGCCGGCTCCGGCGTCGAGACTAGGGGATCGCCGGTGTTACCGGCCAAGGGCGGAGGCTGCTCACAAGGTAGGTCGTGGTTTTAATTATCCCTGTTTTGTTTGCAACGATTATGGCATTTTTTTTGCTTGGCAATCTTGTAAGAAAGTTGTTCATTTTTCATTCATCGACGTGAGTAATTACCAATGTTTATAAAAATTGTAAAATTATTTTCTTATTTGGTTGCTATTACATAATGCTTGCTATTTACTTTGTTGCTTGGTTTTCTTGTGACATTATCGTTGAAGGCTGATATCAATAACATTAACCATTACAGTAATAAAACAATAATTTGAATTTTAAAAATATGAGGGCTGTGATCACCCATTGTTTTCTAATTTATTATTCTCCAGTACATAAATACGTTCGTTTCTGTTTTTTTGAAGGAAAAATAAATTAGATTTCACCGTTTTTAAGGTTTAATTCCACAATTTTGTTACACAATCGGAAATGGTGAATTTGGGACATCACCGAATGAAACAGAGTGGCGAGTCGTGCGAATATAATATCAGAAACGAGTTCGTCATTCGGTTCGTCTTTCATTCGGTGCTGTTCCGAATTCACCATTTCCGATTTACTATCCTTCCCAATTGTTCCACAAATTATGTTAACTAACTTGTTCTTTGATTCTGATTGTTCTCAGCGGGCCCCAAATCTGCTCCAGCTACCCCGAAGAGGCGGAGCAGCTTGGGATCGGAGAAGTCCAATTGTCTCAACCAAATGCTGAGCGAGATGGACCTCACACCCGACGACGCTCTCAAGTAAGAAAGAAAATCAAAAGTTACGGGGTGAAAGATGTTGATACTGAAGCATTGCCTACAATAAATAAATACCATTTTTTAAGGATAACAAAATTGTTTGTAAATTATTATAACATTTTAAAGATTATAAATTTGTCCTGGTCTAAACTCGCCCAAAAGTAAACATTTCATAAACATATTAGATTTAAATTATAAAAGTGAAAAAGCTCGCAGAGATGAATGTCATGTTAGTAATGAAATTTATTGTTAGTAACAAATTAATTTTGCATTTATTTGTTAATTACAAATTTCATTTTAATGATGATAATATTAATTTTTATTAAGCAGTGTTTCAATTACGTGTCTCAGTCTCCTTCCATTAACCGATTATTAAAACGAGAATTTCGACATTTTCTTTGACGCAGAAAACCGTACCTGGAACACGAAACGGGTGATGTGCTGCATGACATCGACAACATGCTGGCCAACCTGACGGAGGAACTGGACGCCATGCTCACCAACGAGCTGCAGTCACAATAAGACGCCAGTGTCGACCATTAAGCGCGTGCTACCCCGGCGCTCGGTGTCGGAGTGGAAAACACCCGTGTCCGCAAGGTGGCGTTGCTGCTATGCTGCTCCACCCCACGGCGAGTGCACATCGGGGGGGCAGAACTGAAAGATAGAGATGCCAAACACTTAGCCGCGTTGTCGCGCACTAGACTTTGCACGTAGGCTCACCTAGGCGTCGACCCTTTTAATCCTCCCGTCGATAAAGAGTCACGACATTTTTGTGCAACCTTTCCCCTCCCTCCCCCGGCCCCCCACTCTCTCTCTCACTTATCGATTTGACGATTTTCTCCACCCACACCCTCCCGATTATCCTGCAAAAAAAATAAAATGGTGTCATGAATTTTGTTGGTAACAGAAATTAGATTAGTTATTAGCAAAGCCCGGTGTGTTTATTCCATTCTCCCCCTAACTCCTGGTGGCTCAGTCGATCCTTTACCTACTCTGACCTCTTTTTCCTGTCTTCACTGCTGGACGTCAAATTGGAATGGAATTGGGTGACATTACGAATTTGTCAAATTGGAATCTGATGAAAAACAATGTGACATTGACGACGCATGGCAATTCGCCGAAGGTGTTGCGGATTGGCCACGAATTGAGAAGAGAAAAATGCGCGTAGACTGTGGACATTCTGTGTATGTGTGTTCTTTATTTTTTTTTGCAATGTTTTTATTGCAGCCGCCATAACACCTCTGAATGATATTGTGGACAAACCAATCTGTGTGGTTCCCCTATCCTTCCTTCCACCCCGTTTGCACTATCCAGCGTTACCCCAATCCAACTTCGCCGCCCCCAAAGAATGGACATCAGCCATTCTTCCCTCACCTTTTCCAACCCCCGATGTTGTATTTTTAATTTTTTTTTCCAGACTCATACTCTTGTTGCTTCCTTGTGTGCCATATACAGTGTTCAGTGTGGATGAACCAATTGATATCCCGTAGTGTGGACGAGTGACCAGGACCCAGTCTGGCCAGACGCAGTGCGGCGCACCTTCAAAAATTGGTTGTTGTCATTTCCGCATTAATTTATTGGGCGACTTCATGGTTGATGTGTTGCGGTTTAGCGTTTAGCTTGTTAGTTCCCAATAATTAATTTAATCAAAATTTATTTTACTTAATCACAAAGTCTCAAGCAAATTTGTAAATTATAATTTAAATTTAGAATCTGATGAAAAAACTCATTTGTTGCCAAACGAAAATTAAAAATGTTGCCTTAATTGTCATTATCAGATGTTTGACCTGAAAAAATAATTTATGCACATTTTGTGTGCAGGATTGTTGTTATTTTTTGTTGCCATAAGCACGGCCGCTAGACTGGGTTCTCCTTGACCACATAAAACCTAACAGCCTCGTGTCTTGAGCGTGTTCGAGGGGACGGAGGTGGCCAGCCCCAGATTTTTCTGCGACTCGATAAGTTTCGTTCCCCCCTGGCCACCTGTCCTCCTCTTGTAACACCGTGTAGCACCGATCGCATCTCCCCCTGACGGAAATGTGCGCAGAATCGAGTTTTGCTAAGCTGGCGACGAGAGACATTTAGAATTGAGTTCCGATGCGCAGCTCTGCAACCTCTCCTTGGGTGG
>JAQGBY010001179.1:0-31780 GCA_034698785.1 Mycogona germanica
CGGCTAAGAGAGAGGTGAGGTCAATGGTGGGATTTCGGTGTTTAGGTGGCGGACTATGGACACGCGTTTACGGTAATAAATTATACTTTTTACAGCTAATCAGGTGGTTTGAACCGATGTCATCGCGATGAAAATTAAAAATAATAATTGTAACGTGAAAACGTGCGCCTTTTTAAGGTTGGGCGGTAAATTTAGAATATAATAATTTTTTTACTCACTTTTCCATCACCATCACCTTAGGCACATATTTCTAGAAACTTTAGATACTACTGTAGATTTTTAACACAATGAAAAAAATGTAAATAATGCCGATATTCCGTTATACTGTAGAAGTATTCTTATTAGCGTCGAACAATATTACGAAATATGTTTATGTAAGTTTATGCTTATGTATTAAAAACGGAAATAAAAATTATACAGAACGTCATATTATCTCAATTTGAACAGCAGGTTTGTTTTTCTCTAACGTTTCTATCTGGTTTTCTTGCAACACTTTCAGAAGATCATTCCAAGTCCGTGACACATTTTCTTGTGTTCTGCCTTCATATCCAAGTATGCCGGCTAATATAATACAAAGCTGCCAACCCGTCTTCTGCGAAGTTTTTCGATAATTTTAATTACAAGGCCCAAATGTCATCGCTATCATACATGGGTAGGCAGCAGTATATCTGAAACAACGTCGCTGCACGAGAGTTTTTACACTAATAAACAAAAACAATTATCCACGAAAAGAAATGGCAACTGTTGACGACGCGTGATAATGATGACGACAGCGGCGCTCCTTGTTGGCGCAATTTGTCTACGAAATGCGCAATTAGCAATGTTTTTATATTGGGGGTACTTCGAAATGCATGTAACGAAAGCACACCTATATGGACGCATTGAATACCCGGATTCAGAATTGAATTTATAATTGATACTACCAATATAATGGAATAACATTTTTGAAGAAAATAAATGTTCAATGTTCATGAAAAACAGTTCTTTTCAGATATGATCTAGCTCGTTAATTTTCTAATAACAAATTTGCGTTAAAGTAAACGCATTTGAGTTGAACGCATGACGCACCCTCATATAACGCGCCTCTCTTTGATGACGCAACACCAATCGTCTGGCGACCTAGCTGCATTTTAACCTACTAGATTCGTTGTCTGGCAAACGTACTCAGTCCAATGCTAGACTTGAAATTCCTCGAACTTTTTAAAATCCTAACCGAGAACATGAACTTAGGGACGAACCGAACACGAGTGGCGGACTCGTATGTTTATAATAATATTTTACTATTATTTAAAATTGTTTTAAAACAGACGAATCCGCCACTCGTGTTCGTCTCTTTCGTTCGGTCTGTCCAGAAGTTCATGTTCTCGATTAAAATTCATATGAACGTTCTAACAAAAATCTTTTTTAATCCTGTTGGCGCGAAAGCGGGAATTTCTGTAGTATCTGGACAAGTCCTTAGAGGAAAATCGCTATATCAGATAAGAGTAGATGAGATATGATAGACATTCGATTATAAAATTACCTGTTTGGATTACAGAAACGGATGTTGAGGGTTTATTTCTCCCTTTTTTGAGTGACTCAGCTCGCCTTAGTAGGTTAATAGCAAAAGCAAGGGGTAGATTTGCTTGTGCTGCGCAGATGGCCGCGCATGTGCACACTTGATTTCATCGCGTAATGCCGACCAATTAGGAAAATCGGTCCGCGTTCGCTGTCTTTCTTAGCTCTCGGATGACTACACCCTTTAAACGGCTAAAGAATGATGTGCACGCAGGCAAATGCGCAAGTGATTGTACTCACTTGCCGGAAACTTGATATTTTTTCTAATTGATGTTAAGATCGAAAAAGCGGGCGAGCTTCTTGTTCTCGACCCGACCTTTCTGCAAAATGTCTTTTGGGGTGGAAAGCTGGGTGGCTGGAGGGTAACCTGACCCGCTTTCATGTGATCGCTCTCCAATTGTCTTTGATTCCAAGCACAATTGGGCAATTATAGTGTTTCACGTCCAATAGGAAATCATTGAGCGATTTTTTCGCAATTGTTGATCGCAGTTTCCATATCCAATCGTTCCCCTTTTAATTTTTACAAATTCGATAAGCTTACAAGTCCTTGAGTTTATGTTAGAGCACGAATACATTTGTTCACCAATTTGAATACATAAAAGTAACATTGGCATATGTAGCAATTTATTATTTAAGGCAAAATACAATTTTATTTAATCATCGATAAATGTATTTTCCGATACCGAGAAGGACAACTACGAAATGTATGCTGAAAAACACAAGCCAAATTTGATTTACTAGATGCCATTGTCATAAATTAACAAAACCAGGCAACTATATCAGAAACGCCCATTACAATATTGACTACTACAGTTATTCGTCTAATCCTCCATAAATCATTTACGCGAAAATGGTTCGGCAAGCGTATAAATTATTTTTTAATCTGGATGTTTCCAAAATCCAAAATTTGAAGAACACAAACGCACCTCCTTCAAGTATTCCAGTCGTCAAGCGATAGGAGTCATATATGCTAACATTAAAGAGATAATGCGATGAATGTGACGAACACAGAAAGAGCTCTGTAGGAGCATGAACAATTTGAAGAAGTTAAGTTAGGCTAGGTAAATTTGAAACTCACCGATGGAGAAACTCACTCAGAGAGGACTCACTTCACTCAGTTTCACTCGTGGTACTGACCAAATGTTCGTTAACCCATGAGAACGTCGTAATGACCTTTATGTTAACTACAAATATGGGTTATATTCGTTTGATTTGTTACGATCTTTAACGATCAGCGAGCAATCAAGTTGCCAGATTAAAAATTGCAGTTTTTGGCGAGCGTATCGAGTCGACAAAGATTTCGGGAATACTCCAGAAAAATCTCATATGGAGTTGTTTCTGGACATTTCTATTCGTTGATACTACCCACCCCAAGTTTAAAATTCAGACCTGTTTTTCTAATGTCATATGTCGCACTTCATCTTGGCTAGCTCTGTGTATAAAAACAAGCTGTACGGTTGCTCCTGTTTGGCTACCCTCAAGGATATTTTACCAACCCCTCTTATTTCGAGAGGTGGAAGATGAGGACACTTTTTAGCTTCGTGCCTATACGGGTGGCGACGATTTTATTCCATAAATCGCCAGTGATCAGTTGGACCGAATTTATGGCCCACACACAAACAAAAAACAGAAGCTGTGGAAAATTCAATTTAGACTTCGCAACCGCTAGGCACAAAACGACCGGCTACTTGTACGCCGAGCTGCAAGTGATCCTCTCGAGACTATGCCTTTAAAGTTGCTAGAGGACTTCCTCATAATCCACATACACCTTTTCTCCTCATCCATATAAATTAAAAATAAAACAATTTACCTCCAAATTTCAAATTCCATTATTTTTCCTGTGTGCAAAATAATGGAATTACATTTTTCATAAATAATTGTACAGCCGCTTGCAATTCGCTAGAAAGTCAGGTTTAATAATTAAGCGAAACGAGAGCATTATTTTATAAACCCCTGGTCAAATTGAGAGAATGAATGGATTTTAAAATATAATTTGTAAATACATTCTTTAAAAAAATCAGATCTGACCATTGCCAATAATGATATGTTACGTCGACGTATTCCATATATTTATAGCACTGGCCGCGCAAATTGGAAAACCATAACAAAATTTTAAATATATTCATTAATGTCAATCATAATTCAATATTTCGAGTTCTGCATCAGCCCATTTATTCAGCGCGGTACTGGAATTAACTGCACCTCGAAATATCGTTGCTTGCTATTTGAATTCCTGCTTCTCAAAATAATGAACTGCCGACTTAAAACTCGTGAACCCAACGAGAAATTACGATTGAGCCGTTCAACTCTACCGCACACCTAATCCCGTTGACCTACAAATGGATCTTCCAAATTTTAACATATTTTGCGTTCAAACAAACGATAAAATTGAAACATATCTGTCTGCCCAATTCAATCTCAATAAATATCGGTTTATTTGGAGAGTTGGTGCACAATCCGCCTTTTTGGGGTCGACTCAATAAAGGAGCTACCGCAGAAAGCAGACCCAGAAGCGAACCATGCATTCGCGTTTTCCGGAAATTAGGGTTGCCTCTGGCATTTAGCTTTTCGAACTGAAGTTGATAACTATATGGTAGTTCTAAAAATTTCCATATAAGAGCTTCGGGCGTTATGAGCAATTAGACAAATGGAATATATATTGATTTTTCAAAAAATATTTATAGCTCATATTGGAATACATAAATTTACGTGAAATTAATTTGACAAAAAAGAGTTTTCACCAGCACCTTTTGATTGGAAAAAATGACTGCCTTCGCCTGGTATCGATGTCGTCGCACCAAAAATCAATCTCTCCAACAAATGAGGCGACCCATACAAAATAAAACATATTCCAAATTAATTGTTTATTCTATGTTTGGAAATATTTCATTAAAAGTGGTGCGAAAAGAATCCATATACGAGTGACCCATAAAATTTGTATCGATCCTAAACAATGTTCAAACGTTACATTGCTTCTTTGACGACACTTGGCTTCACCTAGATCTTAATGCAACCCCTGATCACCGACCACTCAACTGTATCGTTTGCTTCGGATACGACACAATGTTCGTGGTTGGACAAGGTGTCGCATCCTATTCCAACTTCAGAAGAACACCTTTTGGCGACTTCTACTATTAGTGGTTTAATCTTAATAATTTAAAAGAACTGTTAAACTGGAATTATCAGCATTAGGTAATATTCATTTCTCAACGTGATATATTGTTATTATAAAAATATTGATTTAGAATTCTACTGTATAATTAGAACTACTTTATCTGAGCGGGGTAACATTAATCTAGGGACATTGGGTAACGTTAAACATTACAAGCTTCTCGTTGTTTTTCCTTCTTGACCAAGAATCTTATCAGGTCTTTCGACCGCGTTGTTGCTGTTGTACTTTGTCAAATTCAATTTTGTCGCCGTCGGATTTTTTTCCCCTCGTCGAACGCAATTCTCTAATAAAAAAAATTCTGGCCTATTTTGTTTGCTAAAGGATTGCCTGGAAGCGAAAGAGCAGAGCACGGGCGCGACAAAAACAACCGCAACTAAAATTAAATGGATAAAGGCAGGACAACATTTTTGCGGTGATTTATATACAGTGTGTGAGAGTGGAGGCAACTTTGTCACACTGGCGTTCGTTGGGGGAGAGGGGGAGGGCCTAAAGTGTCCCTTCGTTCTAATTCAGTCAGCCTATTTGTTTTGTCAGCCGAGAAAAAAAATCAAACCTAGCATGGGGAATACATAAAGTTTCGGTTAGCTTTGAGTGACTCGCTTAAACCCACTTTAGATCTGCAACCACAATAGACATTTCGTTTGAAAAATATTTTAAAAGCTTTCTCTTCCTGTCGAACTTGGAACCACTCAAATAAATCAAGCGCCAGTGCCAAGAAACTAATAAAAAAGAATTATCCAACCTTCTCAAATAACTCAGCACTCCAGCCTCTAAAAATGAGTAACAACTAGTAAAATGCAATGGATAACTAACAAGCGAGACTATTGACATAAATAACTGCTTGGTTTTTAACAGTAATGCACAAGTACTGTAATGCACAATTAGTTACGTGTATTATGTTCGGTGTTATCGAGCACTGTACGTTAGGTACACCTGTACATTTTTATGATTGAGGGCAGCATCGTCGTCTTTCGTCACCCTAAATAAAATTTAAATTTGTATACACCTCATGTTTTCACCTCTTTTGAATTAAGATTATAATTTTTACTACCTCGAAACATTAAGTCACCAATGTCCCGTGTGATTTAGCACTCTTTTTGAAACATGGTTTGTATTAGTGAGATGCCACTTTTTAAGCGAACTGAAAATGGCACAAATCAGATTTTATGAATTGCCACAACTTGTTTGCATTCTTTAGAGATGAAATTCGCGCAGGTATGTAATGCGTAAAAACGTTACCAAGGTGTTCGAAACCGACTGAGATGGGGGGGGGGGGAAACGAGAGATTTTAAGTGGAAAACCATTACAAGTAATCGATTTTTCTCTTTTGGGAGTTGGTAGGAAGAAGGAGCAGATGGAGTCGCGCACGCGCGCAGTTGTGTTACTCTGCAACCGGATTGAAGACCTGGCCTCTACTTGGTCGATGTAAGGCACACGGCCTGCCCACCTGGCAGCAGCCGGCATGGGGGTGGTAGCGGTAGGGGTTGGAGGTAACACAGCGATGTGTGTGGGTGGATGGATGGATGGATGGATGATGGGTGGTGAGGTAGCGACCGGAGCAAATGAAATCACTATGGTGCGCGCCCTTAATTATTGAACGGCCGATACGGCTTAAAAGCTCACGTGATCGTTAGCCAAATTCACGACCACCTCGAAAAGGCCCGAGTCGAAATCCATTTCCGCCGACATGCACACAAACACATTCGCAACAAAGGTGGTCCCGTCGTGGGAGCCGGGTGATGCAAAAGAGAGAGCGAGAGAGAGAGAAAAACACTCTGGCATTATTCGTCAGTGCATTAGCGCCGGCATTGTAACTGTTTAATTTGTTTTTGTCTATGAATGGAGGACCCGGGATGTGGAACGCATTAAAATATCATTCATTTAGCAGCTCGTGTCACGATCTCGCCAATACGTCTTACAAAATTTTAATGGAGAACATTTCTGCTTCCTTATATTGGATCCATATGTGTGAACGTTGTCTTGATCGAGAATAAAGCACGTTGCAGTTTTAACCCCATCACATTTTAAACAAAAGCAATAAATTATCGTAGGCCTTGACCTGTTTTTGTTTAAATTAGTCTTTTATTTTCACAGCATGCCGCATTATCCGAACATGTAAATAAAACAATTCGACATGTATTCATCGGTCAATAGAATCTATCAGCAAATGAAATATTCTATGATTATTACACCGTGTGGAAAATCAATCGGCACTAACAGACTCAGAATCGCGCTGTGTTCGGAATTACGTCTAGATGAAATTAACTATAATATTGAAATTAATACACTCAAGATATATAATATACATAATGTGTCTTGACATTCTAGGTTAGATTTCCTTTTCGAGTGGTAATTCATTGAAAAGTTAAATCAAAGTTCACCGAGTCAATGGATCTGTATGCGCTACGATCAGTGAACCGTTCGGCTGATTGGTGGTCCCTGTGTCTCTTAGACCGGAAATTACGGTAATGTTCATGCGCAGTTTCCAAGGAGACCACACAAATAACTTTTATCTACAACCATAGCTGATTATTTAATAAAATAAAGCTATATTCAAGAGAGAATAATTAAAACATGAGAAACGTCAGTCTGATCATAGAGTCTCAGGAGGTCGCAATTTCGGACACAATCTCTCAAAAAGATCTTGGGATCGGATTCCAAGAACAAGACAATTGAAAAGCCACCAGCAATTTCTGAAAACCTAAAATCTCTCGGGCATTTCCTCTGACACAATCGGATGAAATATGTACTTTTAGTCTGCGACGTTTGTCGTGGCGCAGATGTGTCTGGGTCGTCAGGGAAAATACCCGACCCAAAAGCCTAAGAAAGAAGCTGAAACCAATTTTTATATTCCTGAATGTCATGGCAACCCTTTGCAGCAATCCACGTGAATATATTAAAACACCCGTAAGCATTCCTTGTTGGATAATGATGAAAAGGACAGTGAGCTTTGCCAATGAGATTCGTCTCAGAACCAACACACACAATGGGAAAAAATACTGTAGATAAAATATGTATAGTGTAGACAGTCATCTGTATTAGGTATTAATAGCGTACCCGTTGAAACCTGACACATGCTCATGTATACATTTATACACTGTACATTAACTGAAAATGGTTTCTTCTTCTGATCATCATTCGTGTAATAGAAACATTATACAGTCTGTATTTATGGAGAATCTATTAATTTTCAATAACATAATTATCAATTTACTGATGTGCCTCACAAAAAAAACGATATTTAAATCAGACACGAAGATATAGATATGCTTTTGAAAATAAAAATGTATTGGCAAAATCCAATTTCTGTACTACTGTTTTTAAACCACCATTCAACTAACCAAATAATTGAAATATGACGTCTTGATTATGTATAATAAAATGGAAGTTGTGCCCGAGACAGCGCCGGACGAGAATAGACAAACAAGAGTTGGCTCCGGAATGTTGGTAAACGGATTGTGGTGCCCCTTATAAGCAGGCAAATACTGCTAACAGCAGCGCCAAGCCGTGAAGCGCTTGTTCGGTCGTTGGGTGTCGCTATCGTCGCACTCTCCTGTCTGCGACGAACTTCTGCCACATCCCAGTTTAACTCAGATACACCCCCGCCACAGTCGGCGAACGAAATACACGTTAATGTAGATAGCATCTTATACGTCATTAAAGCTGGTGCCGCATTTAGATAATTTTTCTTCCCGCGCGCCGAGGTTTTCCTTTTTCGTCCGCTGCCTTTGCGCACTGCCTACTCCGCTCCATTAGTAAATACAGAGATTGGTTACCGACTATCCATTAAATTTAAGATTTAGACAGCTTATTCTTCGCCTGAGTAATGGCGTGTGAAATAAAACTTGCCTATCGGGAGCAGCGCGTCGGCTATATAACCCGAACGACTACTCCTGCGCCGTTTCACAAGACAACGGGCGAAGCTATCAAAATTATTTTTTTTCTCCTGGATAAATGGAAATAGGAGCAATTACCATATAGCGACCCCACGAGACACGATACAGGAGAGGAAATTTAAATTACAGTAACAATTGAATTCGAGTGTGCGAGGCCCACGCATTGTACAGGCGAGTAGATTGTGTATTGTGTGTATAGTGTATATATAATTCTCATTTAGTCTACTACGATGCAGAATGTTTCCCCATTCATTGTCACGCTCCATGTAGCCCTTAGTGCAGGAGTGCAGTCCGGATTTTTTTTATAATCACGCAGCGAGATAATTATATAGGGAACGGACCTGAATATAAATATAGTTTACTCGAAACTCTGGTTACCATGTTTTCCACCTGGTGAGTGTATTTGTATCTTTTATGGCAATCTCATAACGAATTCACAATAAGACCATATAAATATGTGTTGAAATCTAAAATTCTAATGAAGGTCTACAAATATCTTGGAATTATATGTACGGATATGCACCTATCTGTTTAAGCATAAATACAGGTTCATCTGAATTGTTAAGATGATGGTTCCCGACTGAAGAACGAATAACAGTGGCGAACTCAACAAAACAATTAGAAGTGATAATTGTGGAAAACGCCATGCGGATGTCGCCATGCGGATTCTACCAAATAATCTTACTTGCCCCTACAATAATTCCAATTTTTGACCTATGTTTAAGACAGATATTGGCGTTAAAGACCATGACTCAATTCGATTCCATTATAGTAGATCGATGATCGTAGATCGTCAAATAAGATTTATCAGCGCCCACTAGTGTCAAATTTGGAACTCACTGACTACACGCCTCTAGCGACGACAATTGTGTTTATCAATTTTCTAAATGCGTGTCACCTTGTGGCGAATCGCAGCGCTCGTAAATTATTTGACTGTGTGTTAATGGTTTCATTAGGATTATTGGCTTACGTGTGGGTTATAATTGTCCGGAATTTAAGCGATATGGACTCATCAAAACAATTGTCAACTAATGTGTATTTGTTAGACATGGCGAAGATGGAAGTCCCACATTGCTCACCAACAAATAGGTCATAGTGTCACTTTCTAGTTACCGCAAGTGCACGTAGCTTCATTAAATCCCATCAGAAAATATGTAATTGTACGCAGACTAACCAGTGACGTTCCGCTAATTCTTCAGCGTCATTTCAACTGCAGTATATTAACAAATCTAAAGCTCCATTGCATTTCCCCCTTCAAAATGGTACAGCCACCCACTGCCCTATTTTTGGTGACGTTTCCCAAAATCCCTTCGCTACCATGTTTCCCCATTAACGCTTACCAGAATTTTGGAGACGGCACTAGCCCCTTTAACAAAACAACCCCCTCCCCCGGTACGAGCACAGCAATGGGCTAAGCCGTAATCCTCAAGCCGAGCTCTAGAATAATATTTCCAAATTATAAAACAAATTATACGTATATCCGGGTAGTGCACCAATTAGAATTACTGCATACTAACCCGCTCTAATCCACCCTTTTCGCTAAATATTGCTACGTCTCTGAACACCATTCGCGGTCGGGAACCTGGAAGCAACCGGCAGTCGAGACCTTCAACGGACTTGCCGCTTTGCAGGTGCGACGCGGGGTCAGACGCAAGGTGAAAATGCCCCTCCCCCCTTAAAATGCAAAGATGCAAAATCAGGTCTCCATCAAATATGCAAGACATAGTTTGACCGTCGTTATCGAATTAATAAATGATGGAGCAACCAGCATACGCGTTGTGGCAGAATTTGGTATTCATTTTGTGAGCGGGGGAGATATATTTGTTTACGTTTGTTGGCAGAGTTCGCTGCTCGTCTAAAGCCGTAGGCCTCAGTGCAACTTCCTTTTAGCTGTATGCGTGTGTGTGCCGCCGGGTTTGGAGCCCTGGCGTACAAACAACCGCGAAAACGCTCAGTTTTAGCAAATTGATGTATGCTTCAATAGTTTAGGCAGCCAGTAAGCTAGTTAAGACCCGGGTGACAGACGCTCTGTCATACAAAGGGTTAAGATTTCAGTAATGAACATTGCACGGGACAACGCGAACGCCGCATTGGGTCTTGCTGCAGTTGTTTGTTTAAACCCATTCAAAATTGTTTTACTCATTGAATTTTGGAATGCTCTTGGTGTCACAAAAATCTGTACAACACTTTTTAAAGTTTTTACTATTTTTTATACTCGCGACTCTAACAACATTAAATTAAGCTATCGTCTAAAAGTTTTGTACAGTGAATAAAAATGGATGCCGTGAATGTGACGTCACCACGTCTCAAAATCGATCGCCATTCAATTGTGGTCTGGCGCAATAAAAAAATGCGCAAAATTACTTGTAATATTTGTTAAGGGGGTCTACCAACGTCTCCCCCAGGGGCGACTTTGTAAATTTGCCTAGTCTAGGCTTAATTAAGATTTTGATTAAAATTTGGCAGCAATGTTATACTTACGATGATACTCGGTATATGTCGTCGGGAAAGATCGTTATCAACGTTACCAGAGAGCAAACTCGAGTACAAATGTTCAGAAGATCTACCTTTCACACAAAATAGTTAAGATCCAGCTTAAAATTTGATGCGTCTTCACGACGATTTTTCTATATACTATTTCTACTACGTTCAGTATAACGAGACATTAAGGAGACGTGCTCATGTAACTATTGTCTGGTGATAATTTAATTGAAATTACTTTCACCCGCGTTAAAAGGCCTCTTCATCTTGATTCATAACATATTTGAACGGTCACATTTTTAATAAATTTCTCACGAGCACAATAAACCAGCGCTTAAATTTGTTTGGAGCAAATTAGGATTAACTGTCTCGTTAACCTCACTAACGTTTATAAATTTTGACACATTAATTTCACGCAACTGTATAAGCTCATCATGCACGGAGAGGGCTTTGAAGTGATGGAACCCCGCTGACTTTAAATTAAATTGAATCACTCTGGGAGCCACGGGTGGTGTTGAAAGCATACAGCGCATAAAAATACTGAGAATAAGAAGACCTTTCGAAAGGAGATGGGCGGGGGCGGCAAAAAAAGAGGGTTTGGTTATAGCCGCGGTCATTTTTCTTTTTCTTCCCACCTTTCCTTTACACCAGTGGCTTTATCGCACATAAGCGCTCAAAGAAACAAACCTAGCGCGTTTGGCCATAGAGAATCACTGCTATTATCTTTCGTGAAAGACCATAAAGTCCTTAATTAATGACCAATATAACGACAGAGGCGCTGCGCTCGCTCTCTGCAGCGCTCGTTATATAGCGGGGCGCGTTCACAGTTCTCGCTCCATCCCCCCTTGCCTGCACGGGTCATTACACCCGACGGAAAACAAACGAGCCCACAGACAACGGACCGACAACACGAGCGGATGCGGGACCAGTGACCCGGCCTGACGTTGCCAATCCGGGTCACACTTTATTACCGTTAAAGAGGCGAATTTCGATAACAGATTGGTATAACAATGCAATTAAACAAATACGTCAACCGTTTCAACGATTGTGATCAAAGATGATTATGCTAATCCCGATTGCAAATTAGCAAATGTATCGCAATACTATGGGTACCAATTAATTATTTCCGAGTCGTGTAAATTTGTATAGGTGGAAGATGATTTGTGGCTGAATTATAACGAGTGAAATTCATAAATCGATTTTATACTGAATGTCTGGTTGCGTGGACAATTTCGTGCTTTTCAAGCAAGTGCCGTTGGTGTGGTTTTGCGTAGGCGTGGTTTATAGTGAAAAACATTATTTTTTAGGTATGTAAATAATTGATATCACCGTGGAGCTAATGAGTGTCGGATCCGTCGGTGGCGGCACCATATAAAAATGGAGAATATAAATATAGTGTCGCCCGTTTTCCACGAACTTTATATATTTATGAGCTAATAAAACTATCGCCTCTAAAATAAAAATCGTACCGCCATACAAGGAGTTTCCTGATCCTGGTTTCAGTTCGACGTTCAGCGATGTCGCTCGCATACTGATCCATATTATCGACCTCACGGTGATTAACGTATCCTATATGTTTAATCATTTAAATCGCGAATGTATCAACACAAAGTATTGAAAGAAGCACCGACCGAAGACGGACAAATCTTTCGAGATAAAATTTAAGGAATATTGTTATCCTTTCTGAAGCACCTTTACATTCCGAAATGAAATCATAAATGTGAAAATAGACAGCCATATCAAGTTTAAAGTATTTACTAAAGCCCATATGTTCAAATGTGTGTTTCTGCTGTGTGTAAGTCGTTCTATGAGACAATTTGTTCTTCACGACATTAAAGTATGCTTCTACACATTTAAATAGTTTGAATCCAATATCTTGGCATGAAACGGATGAGCAACACTTTAATATTTTAAAAAGCGGACTTCTAATCAGATATGAAGATGGGAACTTAAAGAAGCATGTATTTTGTTTAAATTATGCCCCGCAATAATTCATTCAGTTAAATCAAACAAGAACCTATTTTAGAACGAAAAACAGAAAAATAATCTGTCCAAACAAATGAATCTCTCATACGCATACAAGATTGAGCAAGTTGCGAGTAGTTTTGTAATCGGTATCGCGATATCAGCTCGGGTATTGTTTGATTACCTCTCCGGGATAATAAAACGTCCTCCCCTGATAATGGATCGCGAGACTTGTGAATCATCCGAGTGTGACGTCATAGGGACAGCAAATCTTACCCTCGCCCAAATTCACCCTTCGGCTTCAACCCCCTCCTCCTCCCCCTCCCGTAAATATCCGCCCAACCACCGCCCCCTCCCCCGACACATGCAGCTATCACCACCCAGAACCCTTTAACGATTTCGTAATTAATAACGGACCATTTTTCAGATAGGCCAGCACGTATACGTGGCTAACAGCGCCCGACCGGCGCTGCGTACAACAACAGCTGGCACTACGCGGCCTTCAGACAACGGCGGCGGCGGCGGCGGCGGCGGCGTTAGCAAAGCCGGAGTGTAATTTACCAGTCCATAATTATCCGAGCACATGGAAATACATAAACGTTAACATTCTCTCTTCATATGTATTTATAATATCCACTCCACATGGATCTGCACTCTTGATACCGTGGTGGGTGGGAGGACAGGGAGGAGGGCCCCCTGCTGATGGAAGGTCAACAGCAACAATTGGAAACTCATTTGGCCGCGACGACCAACGACCAACGACCGAATTTATGCGAGCCGATCTCCAACTCCGATCACCCGATGGTTTTGAGAGCGGCTGCCGGGCCTCATGTAAATCGCGGTTGAAGAGGCTTTTACATGGAACTCAAACACACATTTATAACCTCTTTAGACTCGCATCACAAATCAAAAACCCCTTTCGCGATCTGCTTAGGAAGGCTGCTCAGTCAAGTTTTCAAAACGAAAGAAATTAGAGGGACCATTTTAAACAATGAATCATGTCATGCTCTGCTCCATAAAATCGCCATTTTGTTTGAGCCCTTACACTCAGATTAGTTTGAAATTAGATTTATTTTTAAACTTTTTATTTTCAAAAGTGGTTGAATTAGAAGTGTTACCAAAAATTGAAAAAAAACATTTCTAAGAAAAAACCTTAGAAACTGGTAAAACCGTACTTTTAGAGCAGACAACAGGTCAGACAGGACATGGTGAAGATTGAATTGATAAATATAAATCTGATTAACAATAAGGCATATGAATCGAGTGATGGATACAGGCAGCGCCTTAAAATAACCACACACGAAATGTGGAGCTTATTGAGTCAGCTCATCGTCGATTTTCCACACCTTTGTCCCGTGTTTGTACATTTTTTTTTTTTTTTTAATTCACTGAAGTGACGGATCACAACAGGAAGATTCTGTACCCCTCTCTATGCTTACATAAATCTGATTTCAAGATATCTAGCTTTTCAACATACAAGTATACGACTACAAAATAGTAGATATGAAGCCGATGGTAGTAATAGGAACTACAATTTCTTTATTTTCTAAAGATCAGAGGTAAACGTTGTTTATCTAAGATCTTATTGCAGACTCTCGATTGCAGTCCATCAATTTTTTTATTTCTTTGTTTTTATCTGATATAGATGATTTTCTTTCCTATTTTATGCCATGTCTCTTATTCACCACGCCATTGTCATAATTTGCGCTCGGAATTCCGCACCCTCAATTACATGAAATCCCCGAATCGATCCGAGTCTCTTCCTCCCCCACCTCACGGATTGTGTCTTTGAAGCCCACACCGTCTATATACATTGTGTACATTGCGCGATGGCGCGGCGCGGTTGGCCAGTGACGCCAGATCGGGTAGGGAGAAAGGACGTCGCGACGGAGAAAACTTGGTGGAAGCGCGCAGGCGTTGTCTGATAATCTGCTGCAGATTACATGGGCGAACCAAATATGACGCCACGTGTTGTTAAGCTACCACTCGGCACATCTATTTCCATTATTAATTCACCCAGCCGTCGAGGAATAACGGATTATTCCAATTAGAGAGTGATTCGCCACCCGCCATCATCCCTCCCCCCCTTCCATCCTCCAACCACGCATACTCTGATCCATAAATTGTAACCGTGCTCGTTGGATCCATCAACTGATATCTAAATATAAATGTCGCTGAAGAGTCCATCTTAGGTTACTCAGGGTTTGGTGGCCATAGGTACCATTGTGCGAGACGTTGACGCATCCCCGCAAAGTGATGCCCCCGTATTGAAGCAATCACACAACGCACGCGTGCACTACAGTGAAGGCACTGCGCTCCCTTCGATAAATATTGATAATGCAGGGTTTTAATAGGACGTCTGTGATAGAAACCCAAATGAAAGACGAACAGAGTGGCGAACTAGTTTTTTAAAATATTTTACTATTATGAGTTATAATTAAATAATAGTCAAATATTATTTCAAAAATCGAGTTCGCCACTCGGTTAGTCTTTTATTCGATGCTGTCCAGAATTCACATTTTCCGAAATATTGATAAGATGACACAAGAAAGCAGCAACTTAGCAGTTACGATGCTTACATGTTAACGAACTCTTGCATTCTAGGCATTCTTTCCTCTTTTCAAGGGTGAACGACCAGTACCCCCGGGATCGAAATTTTCTAGAGCCCGCGCCGGGATTCGAACCCGGGACCGCCGAAACCAGTCAGTCGCAAAACCAACTGGGCTACGACAAGTCGTACCATGTCTATTCGTGTCTACCCCGAGTGAGCTAATAGGAACCCCCGGAGTCATTTGTAGCAGCCAGCGCGTTGTCGATTCGCAAATCTGGGAATCCGTGTTGGCGGCGCATGCGCTGTTACGCGAGTGATCGCGTGGCGTGGCCCTCTCCTATTATAGAGACGTCAGCCAAAGCGCCAGCTCTGAGTGGAGCTTAACAATAATTAATAAGACAGACATCTACAAATGACTGCCAGTGCTTAAAACCTCCCACTCCCCTCCCTCCACCCACTGCCACCACCACCTATACGAAGTCAGAGCGAGAATACGCGGGGTGATGACGTATCTGTGACAACCTCAAACACGTTCGGCTTACATAATGCAGTGTGCAGGAACGGGGCCAATGTAAGCTTGGGCGACGCGCACACTCACATTACACAGTCCTTTCGATCGTACGCCTGGATAACGCTCGCATCTGTGATGTAATCAGGCGCAGCCGAAAGATTAATATGGGCAGAGGAAAAATATTAAGTAGGGAGGGGGAAAAAACCGCAGCGCTCTGTATATACATTATCTAACCGCTGCCTTACATTTCAGAACTTCCAGTCAAGAGACTCCTGACACATCATGCTGAAAGCTATGATCAGAAATTGATGAAAAAACGAGGGCAGAGAACAAAATTAAGAAAAAGTGGAAGAAAATGCAGTTCAATGTACTTATACACTTATCCTTAACACTGCCTGTAGTCCATGTAGTGACATTGTGTTACAGCATTTTTTACAACTGGTGTAATGCCACGAAAGTTCAATGAAAGACATTTGGAAGGTTTTAATTAGTCTATAATGTCTAAAATTTAAATACACATTAATAATTAAAATATATTCCATTTTCATTTCATTATTTTTCTTAAAATAATGGCATGGTAAAAACGAAAAACACATGTTGGCGTATCACGCATCAAAATACATCATTCTCGAAGGTGGTCACTTTGTGCATGCACCGGCTATTTGCAGTTGGTGAAATTACCATGTAATACCACATTTTAACGAATCTGCGACAACTTACTCGTAAAGCAACACGTGTGACGTTACTAGGGTTCGAAACAAAATAAAGGGTTTCTTGCAATTTATGTTTGCAACCGCCAGGAGAGACGAAACCAAATTTACGGTTAAGTTAGCAACTGTAGTCTTCCATGTTTTACGACATTCTTCAATTGATTTTTCCAACCATCCCATTTCGAATAAAAACAAAGACAAAAAAAATCTATCGCGAATCGACTTAACACTGTCACTGCCGCATAGCAATTTACAGATTCAATAAACTATATTTATTCGCAAATGCCTTTGTCAGGGCAGCATGAAAAGAAATGGCTGGGTAGAGGAGTTGAGCATCACATGGATGGCGCATCAAAAGATGGAAGTGGGAGGTGGTAGAAGGTTAAAAGGAGAATAGATAAAAACTGAAAGGACGCCATTGCAAAGGTGGTTTATGGACCGAGGGGTACCGGTGGGGGGATAAGAAATAAAAACAGGGGGGTCCACAGTGTCGGTAAAGGAGGAAGACGAAACTAGGAGAGGGGTTAGATCGAAGAAAACATGAGTATCACGGTGATGCCTAGGAGGCGCAGATAAAAGTGATAGAGAAATGATGACATTCTATTTTTATACATTTTCTTCCTGATCCACTGTAATGCACGATGCAGTAAATCCGATTCCATGCATGCATATATATATATAGACACACACACACCCATATACAAGAAAAATTTAGGGCGATGTTTTTTTTTCTTGCCGCCCGAATCAAATGTCGACAATATAGCCGAAATGTGACAGTTTTGTTGTTCGGGGGCCAACGGTTTACGAGTGTGCAGCTCCATGGAGCGCGACGTTTGGAAAATCGGGGAGTTTTACATAATGTCAAAAAGTAACTGCCGAGTTTTGGGTGGGGGAGGGGGGCGAGGGGCGCGTCGATGATCGTTTTTACAGGTAATCTGCAACGGCGGACGCACACGCGAAAGGGTTCGAAACCGCCCCCGCCTTCCTCCACTGCACCATGTGCGATTTGCCAATAGAAAAAAAAACAGTCGCAATGCTCGATTGAAAAAAAAATGCGGGGAGGTTATAGCATCGAAATCGAAACCACTCAGTCATCCAAGTTACCGACAGTGGATGGATTTTGTGCAATCCTAGCCTTACAATTTTTATGTTACCTTTATTATTATTTGTGCGCGTCAATTGTGTAATCAATAGCGCTAGAGAAGAATGGATATTTTACCCTTTACGGTGCTTTTCCGCACTATCCAATGGGACACATATTTTTACCAGAAACCTGTCCGGGAATCGAACCCGGGAGTAGCGTAATGATTGATTCAAATTGGGTTATGCAAATCACCGACATGTGTTCGCGAAGCTTTAGAAAATGAATGTATAACATTTGGCTTTGTTCGAAATTCGTCCAGAGTGTGTGAAAGAGTGCTCTGCGCACCAAACGTCGGTAGTTCCGATGCGTGTCACACGGCATCAGGAAGGCCCATATCGAACGGCACGGTTAGGAAAAACTCGATTTTCTATGAACTATAACATCTGCATTCCGAGCGTGTTACAACAACAACTATTGACTATTTATTGTTGTCGCCTGCGAGTTACACTCCCGGCGCGTTCCCACTCCGGAAACTGAACCCCCGCATCAATCACTGTCATGAACGAGAGAACCCGACCACTATTAGATCTTTCCGGAGCATTGGATAACCTGTATTCGCCATTGGTGTGAACCACTTGGTGAGGAAATGCGGATTATTTGGTTGAAAAATATTTTGATGGCGTTCAAATTGATTTGTAAATAAACTAGAGTAAACGTTAAATAGCACCACAATTGATATTGGTATTACGGATCGATCGTCTGTTTATGGATCAAGGAGTTATGGATTCGAGTCTGAATCACCGACGAAGGTGGAATAGGCTTTCCCATAACCCTGCAATACTCCGGCTTAAAAAGATTATAAATTACGATTAAACTTGTTAAACATATTGTTACTTACTGAGACTGGCAAAATAAAACCTAACGGAAGTTAACTTTTTAAAAGACTGTATTTGACATAATTTCAGCATAGTCTGGTTGAAGCACCATTTCCAATAAATATGAAGTTGGTTTTACAAAATTATGACTAGGTTTGTTTGATTTTGGGCGACGGAATTGATCGACTAAAAACTTTAGATGGTGACCGAGAGATTGGTCAACCAATTTGTCAAATCCACACGAAGTTTTTAATTCGAACAGAATCACCTGGACCCTTCATGGATTAATTAACCGATAGGTTCGCGACGGTCGCCTATGTTCCTTGACAGCACCTCTCGGCAGCTTGCCTACCTACCCGCGCCTATCCAGCAATGCACATACGCCCCTCCGCGAGGGCGCTGTCGGCGTGTCCCCCTATTCTCCCCCTCCATGCCACCATCCCCCTTTTGTTTTACGACCGGGGATACCTCCGTACATACCTTTATTGCCCGAACGGTTCGTTTGGGAATATGACATCTTTAGATATTTACGGCGAGCGCTATTTGCGTTTGCAACAGCCATAGCGAGAGAGAAAGAGTGAGAGAGCATCAAATAGGTCTACACATGTACAATACATACATATACATACCGGTGTACGTGCACGAATGCGCTACGAAAGTTGCAAGTGAAAATGTGTTACGCGCGACGAGTTTGCTGCTGCTACTTTTTGGCTCTCGCCAACCATGTTTCCTCCACACACACACACACGCCCGATGGATTGATATGAGGTAACGTGGAACGGTGCCACAACCTCTCGAGACCATTAACCCTATGCCAAAATTTTAGATATAATGGACACTGCTTTTTTTCCTGCGAAAACGTCACACGTAATTGTGCCAGTCGATATAAAGATTTTCCATGCCATTAGGATAACAATTAGGCGTATCACACCATCGACAATTTAAAACGCAAATTAGTTGAGAATTAAAACAATATTTCCTTCTTAATTATTGAAATTATTATAATAGAAAACGCTTTGAAATTCGAAAATTTACATTATTTATATATATGTATTCAACAGATCCGGCAAAGAAAGTCAAGCGGCAGCACTAATAAATAAATATTTTTTGGAATCTATCTATTTAATTATTTTCTTATTATTTTATTTTATTAATCTATTTTTTGACACCCTAGATATTATTTTGCTAGCAGCAGAGATAAATTAATTATTTTTTAGATGTATATTAATCTTTTCTCTACACAGTCAATTTGGTCCGACAATTTTTGGAGAAGTTAAAGCTGCGTTGCGAATTTTTACCGAACGTCTGTATCTATTGTGATCCTATGGGGGAAAGTGTCGTTCGGCGGCTAAAGTTATCGACTTAGCATCGGTTTTCATTTCATGCAACTTAATTCAGAATTAACGCTAGAATTATTGAAGCTGCACATGGCAACGTTATTTCGGTTAACAAAACAAAACATGTTTCATTTTTTAATTATATCTACACAAGCATCTTAATTTGAGTATAAAAGTGCTCATGCAGTGCATAGCTCCGTTTATTCTAATGCGAAGCTAATGAAGCTTGAGGCGCCACCTGCGTGCAGTTCACCATAGTGAAACAAAAACGCCCATCATTCATTCTTCTTTAGATTCATCACAATTTCACAGTGGTTCAACTTTAAAATTAGTAAAATTAAACAGTTCCAATTAAATTCTAAAACCACCCTGCAATTTGACATGAAGCAGCTACCAACTGCCAGCTACCACTGATGGCATGCTTGCACACACAAAAGAACCAACGTTTTGAGGTTACACAGCAGCATACAATTTAATTCAACAATTCGCCAACAAGAAGCCGTAATTGATCATCTGATATTTATATATTGATCATTATATATCTGATAACGAAAACAGAATTAAATTTAATGAACTGTTGGAGGAATCGCACCTCCGAGGACACTGCTGGTCTCCAAAGTTTGGGGACCCCGAGCGCCGTGTGCGCCATGGTCAGGTGACCTCTCACGAGGTCATCTGACCGACCCACCGTAACACCGTATTCCACCAGAGTGCGCTCAAGTATCCAATGTGACCGAATCCGGAAGTGCCAATGATGACAGTGGAACCAAGTTGTGACATTCTGCGGTAGAAAAATGATAATTTATCTTATAAACTTTGGTGATCAATTAAGAAATATAGTAATTTTACTGGAATTTTTTGTCCCTGATCAGCAAATTTTTTTTGAATAATTTGACCTGGTTACGTGACAAACCCCCATGCCGCCAGCACACGTCCACCAGAGGTCGCTACCTTCAACTGAAAGTTTCGGTTATAATTTTTTAGCACGCAGTGTCCGAGACGTTGGAGTCGTTCTTCAGCGCTCTCTCGTTGTTTTGCTTCCGTCTGGTTCAGTGAAGTCGTATTTTGAATCTGCCTCGAATCTACTTATTTAGCTGACTCGCAATTAGAGATTAGGCCGTGGACAAGGATTGGCAACATGAGCACCGTTTTTGGAGATCAAAAGACATTTCCGTTTTGATAATTTCCAATTACTGTTGATGCATGACTTCGACCCATCAAGAAGACTTAACAATGAATGATAGGTGTATCCAACATGTTTTGCAGCCAGCCCCACAAGCTTCAATTATTAAGATTCGGCTTTTACAGTGAGCACAGTGTATTGCTTTTTTCGAGCAGAATTTCGACCCGACCGTATTCCAGCCGTTTCGACAACGTAATTAGATGATTAAAAAATATTGACAAACTGCAAAGTTCGTTGCCATCGCACGCTCACGACTTCAGTGTAAACAAACCAACTCATTAGGTAGTCGTGTTACGCTCTGTCTACATTAAATATGAAAATTGCTCAATTACCATCAAAACGAAAAATCATTGTGCTGGAAAACACAAAACCGAGCACGATATATAGTGGTAGTGGTTATTAATTTAAATGTGCGCACAATCGTTTGCGGGGTAAATTATTTATGGTCGGCAATTCGCGGTGCACTAATAACCAAAATGCAAACATCGTAATACAATAACAAACCTCAATTTAAACCAGCCACGAACTAAAATACATGCGACGTAATGAATTGGCAATATCGATTTTCGAATGCTGAAATAACTCTGCAGCCATTCGCACAAACAATGGTTTTTTATTGTTACCTCGATATAAGTTTCTATGTCGACAGATTGATCCCCAGTTGGATTTATTACGATGTAAAACAAGGTGTTATGAACGTGGTCGTTTATTAAAAACATTGAATCTGCAAACACTCATGCCATCTAAATTGTAGCGAGAGCACGGAAGTATCTGATTAACCAGGACTTAACCTGACTAATCAGGATTAATCATTTAAGATTAGTCAAAGTGGTAACGTCTAAGATCATTTTATTAAAAAAATGTTTCAGGAGTAAATGAAATATTTTAAACGTGTATTTTTTGTACGACTGCATATAGCAGCAGCTACCATTGATTGAGATTCCGAGGGGTCGGCAAAATATGCTCTTGGCAACCAACAGTCCAGCTCTGCCTGTAGAGACGAATTCGAAATGAATGGCACGGAGCCAGTCCCAATGTATAAATTTGGCAAGTGGCTGTTCAGTTGGTCCCAACCTTCTGCTAAGGTAGTTTGGCAACGGCGACGTTGGGAATTAAAAATCAGAGAAACACGTCTGTTCGCCTCTGATTTAATTGAATAAATACGGTGAGCTAACCTTAAACTTAATTATTTATATTCCCCAGAATGAAACAACTTTCAATTTCGTCTGCGCTCGACTCGAGATTAAGACCCAACCTCTGTACCGTCTTCTCCGATGCACCATTCGCGGAATATAGTCGGCCACGGTGGATGATTCGCCGTGTTGGTGTTACACCTTTAACGGATTCTCTGTCTAAACATTTTGATTCACGATTACACTCAACCAGTATCACACCGTGAAGAATGATTTTCGTAAAGGTCAGCGACTCAGGCAATCGACCCACAGAGCAGGTTGTGGGTTCGAATCTTGAAGTAATGGAAATTAATTATAAATATAGCTCAATGTAAATCCGTTCCAGAAATATATGTAGTCATACTGAGTTTTTATTGACTGGTTCAGTGTTCGGATATGGTTGGGTATGGTACAGTACAAATTCTCAATTCTGTCCAGAAATATGTTTCCAAGATTATGCTCTTGGGGACAAATTCAGTGTTCGATTCCTGGTTCGGGTGGGGGATTAACGAAAATATTAACGTTCACCCCATCCTCTTCAATGGTGCGGATAAAACATTATTCGTCTGTTAGGTGATGCGGGGGAGATGTGATGCAAATCCATGGTCCATGTGCCTCTTTAGACCAGAAATCACGGTACGAAACCACTGTAGTCAAATTATAACAGCATCTTCAAACGTGTTTATTTTTGAAAGAATTACCGTCAACAACGATTGCTAGTGGGCTTTCTTGCTGATGCTCAGAGTTCGCAGAGAAAGATTGAATATATGACGTGACCTACTTGGGGGGGAGGGGGGGGGAGGGGGGAAATAAATTTATTCAGTGGACAAATAAGTTTGTCGACGAGTATACATGTATGTATATACGAAGTCGAGCGCGGCTGCCGTCTGGATTTTTCCAACAGCGATTTCCAGTTTGAACGGTTTTGTGCCGGGCTGACCCAGATCTAATCGATTTTTCCAAATGAAACCGAATTCTGGTTGGCTCCAAGCGAAAGTATATAGACGAGCAGTAATTATTTGGCGTGACCCGCGCTGCGACAACAACGTCACGTGACATACTGTTCGCGGTTACTTCGGCCAACGATGTGAGGACGCTAGATTCCAAACTGTCGTGGATCAATGAAAATCTTTTCCACGTTTCTTTAAGAGTTCGCTTCACTTTGAAGCAGGCATATGAGACATTTTCATGAAACAACGCTTTTCATATTAGTTTCGACTTTTTCATAATTATTCATTTAGATCGTTAATTGTAATTCGCTATGTTCGTTTCTTCTTACTTTTTGTTTTAAAAATTTGGCCTAAAACTAGCCATTAAGCCTGCTCAACAAATTTAAATTTTCTATTTGAAATTGTATTTAATTAAATTGAATACAAAATATGCTTAAAACTGTAACAGATGTTTAAATGCTTAAAATTATTATCGTTATTTGTAATTTGCAAATTCTTCTAAAAACTGTTTTCTAAATAGGAGACTTAAAATTCAATTTTTAAGTACTTTTACGACTACTAGAAAGCGTAATGATTCAAGTCATAGTGGGTGCTTTGCTACATGATCCATACTTGATCGATTAATGCTGCTCGCACAAAGTTAAAAATAGGGCAGATAACTAATTTAATGAAAAGCCAATTGGAAAAAAGGGTTAGAAATCTCAAGTTTGGATCAATACACTAATGTTCCACCTGAACTCTATTGTATAAATGACTGCTCATTGTCCCCCTCCCCGTATGACCCCTAGGCGCAATTAGGCAAGCTTTTAACGCGCTGTGACAACGCCAGCATGCAATAATTTAAATGCCCCAATCACAATAACTTGATTGCTAATTTTCATATTCATAGGCCCCAGAGCGCCTAATGGAAGTGGGGAGAGAGGTGGGCTAGGGCAATGAAGGGGTTTGGTAGCGTGGGCCGAGAAGTTATACAAAAAAATCAATAAATCGGCAAATGTTTAGCTAGTGAGTGCCATGTCACAAAGGGAAACGCAATGTGTGTGAGCGAGACCATTTTTGTCGATGAAAATGACGTCACTTAAGGCTAACGCCCCAGGTTCAAGTACATCATCGGCGCCGACCTCTATCATAAACAATTCAAAAGGTAAATATTTGAGTTATCGGTTCAGTTTTCTACTCGAATGTATCACACCTTGTTAAAAACTAAACGTAACAAAATTCATCAGAAGCCTCAATCAATGCCTGCTCATCACTGATCTTATGAGCCAAAAAATTCAAATCTCCTCAAATGGATGGTGATGAAATAAATTTAGGCCTGCAAAATTAAAAGTAAGTTGTGAGTTGTGTAGCATTTAAACTGTATTATTTGTAGGTGTTAAATTCGTAGAGCCAAAATCTGTTGGTCCTCTCTATGTTTTTAAAAGTTTCGAAATATAATCCTATTATTTGACGTCTCAGACTGTGACTGCTGGATTGAAATTTTCGATATATTTTTAGGATTTCATGTCGAAGGATTGAACCCACAATTGATTTAAACATCGTCCAAATATTTTCCTAAGCAAGTATTATTTGTATGTGACATTTACAATGTCATCTCCCTGTAAACATAAGAGGAAATTGCAGGGAATTTAAATTTAAAGTAAACTGGTATTTCAATTTTCCTAGAAAACCATATTCCCAAAACACTGCAAACAACGCACTACGAATTTACACACAACTGCATTAATTAAACATTGCCAGACGGCAGAAGTAGAGGCTTCGTAAACCGCTTACATACCTCCAGTACTACTTAAATCCCCTTCGAAATCTACGCTTACATCGCAGGGCCGACGGCTAATAGAAATTATTAATCAAAACTGTTTTTAGGTGGGCGGCCCCCCACCCTCTATACAATCGCACACATTTTTGTGTGCACACGGGGAAACGCACAACTAGTTTAATCATCCCATTCTGATGCGGTGTGTTATTATCAAGAACATTAGTTTTCGTCGAGCTCTAATTAATACCACACGTATCCTGTATATGTATACAATACATATATATATATATATACACACACACACACGGGCAAAATAGAACAGAACCACAACCGTATTAATTAGAAATTCTCGGCGGTGGGTTCATGCAAATCTGCAATCGCGGATATCTGATAAATTACTGATTTAAAAGACCCGCTGGAGGGGGGTCCTCTTCTCCATTCCACCACACCCCAACACCCCGCTCCCCTTCGCATACACACACACACACACAGAACATTCATTATGCATGCGTCAACCAAACTGCAATGTGATTGAACACACACACACACATACACATTCTGGATTTTGCTTGTTTGGTTTTGTGTTAGCGTCGACTACGCACACTGTATTTCAGTGCTGGTGATGGTCGGATATATACTGTACATATGTGTATGTGTACGTTCGAGTATATTTTTTTTCTTCTATCGACGCATTTTGCTTCGATGTTTCGTGCCAGATAACGAAGCTGCCGAAAGCACGTTAATTAAAAGGCAAGACGTCATACATTATTAATAATAATAAAAAAATATGCTTGTTCGCCGTATACAGTATATCTGGGGACGTGTACCTAGCGGCTCTCTGGAGGCGGCGTTCGACTCATTTTTCGCCAAACGACAAACCCCTGCTCTCCTGAGACCCAACGAGCGTGACAGTCAATCTCCTAGGAGAGACATTGGGAAGAGGAATAATGCAGTAATAATGTAGAACAAGGACAAGACAGTCTGACAATTTCTGTTTCTGCATCACATTTCCTCCTGCGAAGAGAGCGTCTGTCTGAGGATCATAGGGTCGTGGTTTGGGTATGTGACTATTCGTTCATTGGATAGGAGATTGATTTAATGTTCTTGGCGATAACGTTAGCATATCCAAAAGTGAACACCGGATTACTAGTACACTGGGACACTAGCATGAATATGGTCCAGCACGGTCCTCAAAAATCAGTTTTTAAACAGGTATTTTGTTACCGGAATATTTCACATTCCGTTCCTCTTTAGTACAAAGCTGTACTGTTTCATCTCTGATCTAGATCCTAGCATCATTATTGAGCTGACTGCTGCCTCGTGCGAAGGCAATCACACTTAACATCAGCATTGCAGGAACGGTGAATTTATAAAAAAATTACATGTAATTCCAATCCTACATTTATGTATCATACATCATTACCCTCAATTACCATCACTTTTCTTTACGACAAACACCAACTCATCTTTTTCTTTCTATACAAAAATGAATTGGACAGTCATTTACGAAAACTATGAACTCTTATATTTAAATAATGTTTCGAAAATTGGATTTTTGTCTCCCAATTGCCGTAAAAAATATTGTATTTCTACTTTCACAAAATTGATACTATTTTTATTCATATTGTTATGTTCCAGATTTTCTCACTCTCCCCATTTTCTTGAATGGTGTCATTTGCATGCATAATTTCCGACGTCCTGATATCGAGGTCGCTTTTATCGGGTTTACTTTTCGTCTACACGGAATCCATCCAACCCATACGAAGTGAGTGTCGCGGGGGGACTGTCGAAATCGGGTCTCCGGAGCAATCGTATCCGACAGGCCAAGGCGCTCTTTACTTCGTTCGGCTGACGACGTTCTGTCGCAGATCGCTCTAGAACTGTGACGTGGGCGACACAAGCCTGGTACACGTGGCCCGCGCCAAAGTACATAGGCAATCGCCTCGAGTAAATAAATGAGATTTGCGGTTGAGGGGGTGGCGCTGCGCGAGACAGAAATCAGCCTCCCCCCATTTAATACACTTTTCGAAAATGGGCAGGCATTTTTTCTACTCCGAAGGTACACTATTCTTATGAAATATACTAAATTGTAGGCGACCGGGAGACATATGGCGTGCGTCGGGGGGGGGGGGGGGAAGGAGGGTACGAACGACGTAACGTCGAACACATGTCGCGGTCTGGTTTCCAACGGATTCCAAAACGCATTGTTTTAGATTTGTTATTGCGGGAGCGATCTGAGTTCTGTATTGACGGCACGTTGAATTTTGCTGATCTCTGAAAAAATATTCTTTAAGTCGCTCACTTAAATAATCATTTGTTTCGGACCATCAGGCGCAAGCAACGACCCCTGCGACAAATTTTTCTGCGCATTATACCCGCACCAATGAAGATCTTGCAATCAACCAGTTCCAAAAGCTGATCATTAATTAAATTTATTATTGTATAGCAACTGGGATTCATCTGCGAGACTAGTCAAACTAGACTAAACTGACTAGTCTGTTTTAGTCCCAATTTCGATTGTTTGTGCAATATATTTTCTGGGATTCACGTCAACGGTTGTTGCATGTTGTGCGTGAAAACCGCCTAGGACATAAGTATCAAAGGTCAGACATGATCAAATAGCCAGCAGTGAATATGCCTGCGCTCAGGCAGATGTTTTTTTTTCTTTTTTCGACACACGCCTACCGAAGTCCCTGGCATCAACAAGCAGAAAGGTAAAAATGTTCGTAGCACACAGCAGGGGAGTTTGCAGGAGGGTGAGGACTAGTTGGTGGAGAGGGGTGTGGGGTGTGGACTGGAAACAGGAGGACCACCGAGGGTAAGAGGGATAAAACGGGGCGTTCCTCTGCGCGTGCGCAGTAACGGAGAAGTCCTCGGATCGAACGGATGTTGGCTCACTAATGGAACCAAGTCGAGAGAACGAGAGAGTAAAATAGAACTTCGACTCCACGCGTTGGTTCTCCACATCGTGTGCAGTGTGGAGCGGTCGTGGAGCGGCTTTCTCGCTGAACGGGGACCGCTGTGGAGCGGATCTCCTGTGTGGTTCTGTGTCTGGCGCCGTCTCTCCATGGAAATCCACGGTCAACTTAATATGGAAGTCATTTGTTGGTCGCGCGATTTCCGTCGGGAGCGAGGCATAAGTGACTCTGGAAACCCGCTAATTATTTCCTCCGCGGGACACGCGACGCTCGTGAGCCCGCCCCGGCCACATGCACTACATGACCGGAGTCAGTGGTTGGTGCCGGTGAATGGTGGAGATGAATGGCGCCCCCCCACCCCAGTGCAAATAGAATGAATCGTGTGAGAGCGAGCCCACGGTCGGCCGGTGATGGAAAAACGGATTCGGCACGCAATTATTGTTTTCGCGTGCAGTGCAGTGGTGGACAAACGGTGGCATGTTCATGCTGAGGCGAACGAAACCAGAATTACAAAAATATCAAACAGTCTGAAGATTTGCTGCAAAAGACAAAAAGTCATCTTCCTTACAAAAATTACAATTTAAAAAAATATAAACATACTTTTAAGTCGAAAAATTCCTAACTGAAACGTATAATTGTGTTTTCTTTTACTTTGTAAATTACAATATGTACCCATAAGCAGCCCCGGATGGAGCCTATGACGGATGTGATGAATAATGGGGTGGGGTGATGAAAAACGGTAGACGTAATTATTTCTTATAATCTCGTATCTCCCAATCGATTTCGCTAGTCACAGTTGTTGTATAAATGCTCCAGCTTAGGAATGTCTGTATGAAATGCGCCACGAAATGAATTATAGCGCGGCCATCACGTGCGCCCATCACTGTTATACAGGGTGCGCTGTTTAGTGCGGAAACGCTCGGGGCGGCTTCGACGAGTAAATTACCCACTCGTCATTAAAAGGTTTCAATGGCTCTTACGGGAAACTGAGGGACCACCTTGGAACAACAACATGGAGTCAGAAACTGATCCCAAACGGGTGGGAATTCGACGACGCAGATGGGAAAGTGGGGAAATATGATGCTGGTAGCGCCACACCTATCCCAGCCTACTTATTTGTCAATCCTTTTAACTTTTTCATTCAAATGGGCTTTGAGTTTTATTTCTAGATGGCGCGCCTATTTCGTAATTTTAGTACGCAGTAGCAGGTTTCTATTGTTATTATGACAATTTCGCCTAATTGTAATTCGGATCTTGGAGTGCTGGGGATCCTGCAATCACGCAATGTTGAAATCACTATCCTGGTCGCACGAAACGACTTTTATGTATCGTTTTATAAAACCTGAACGGAAAAAGCATGACAGATCGATTATCGCTAGACAAAAGGTCGCGATAGTTCGTGAGTATAATTTCAGTCATCCGTTTAGCTCGATTTCTAATCTCAGAAATAATAGACGTGGAAAAAAAATCTGAAGTCAATGGAGCGTAGGGAAAAAACATTTCGGTTTCCCCATGGACGACCTCTGCGAGGAGTATTGTTTCCATTCCCTCCTCGATTATCCCTACCCTGCAACACACGAACTCAGTCACGAAATCGTTTAGGTCTACATCAGAAGAATGATCATTCGTCTTCACATCCTCATAACCCCAGATGTTCGCTATGCATCATTGTGTCAGTGCTAATAACCTACACAATAAATATTTGCGTCTTAAAAATCGTATAAATGGTTTGGCATTCTTAAAAAATAAAAACTAATCCGAGAATTATAATGACACATGCAGGTTGTGGTTCAGAATATATCCTTAAGGTGCCTTCGTTAAGGATATAATTATCTTAAAAAATAAATAACAACTTAAACATTTCGCAAACTTTTATCATCTTGTACATTTCCAAGTCTCGCCAACTAGTGTTCTTGCTGTGTTAGAGATTTTAGCCCTCATTTTACTTTGATTTACAGCTATTATAATATTTTGACATATTTTTTCTGTGAGACTTTAAGGTCATGCTTCCACTGTATCGGGTTGACACAATTCTGGATAGAGGCTCTACTGGATGGTGTCCTGTGTGGTGCTCCTGATGTGGTTTGATCATCACATCGATGAAAGAATTGCAATCAAAGGTCCTAGTTCATTGACATAAATGAGGGCTTGAGGGACTAAAAACAATAAAAGGAGATGTAATTGCAACCTGTCATTATTTGCCAAATGACGAAATAAACGCCGCCTGGTGGTTCAGCTGAGCATACAACCCCTGGACTGAAAGTAACGTGTGGAAGGATCTCAAGAGGATTTATCGACAATCCGAAAGAGCTAGAACAGCAACAGGAGCAGCAACACCACTGGCGACAACCTATCTCAAAAACAAAACAAAAAAAGCAACAACGGACGGCGAAAAAAGCCTCGAGATCACGCGAGGTAAAGCAGACCACAGCGACGACGACGACGACGACGTGGAGCGAGGACCAGGTGCCCCAATTCCCAGAGCATATGTCGATAAATCCACCTGCAGCCTCTATTCCTCCTAACCCCCAACCCCCTCATTTCCATCCCCCCCTTTCTTCCCCGGGGGCCGCCAAAACGCACATTCAATAATGATAGTCGAGCGACAAAGCCGCAAAGAAGAAAAAAAATGCTGAAAGTCGCGATTAAATTTGCGAGCGACATCTAGTGGACAAACCCAAATCTCTATCAAAGTCACGTAGACTGTTAAATTGCGCGCACGATAAAAGAGAATGCTCATCCTCAAAACAGCTATAAAGATCAGAGAGTACTGATTCCACGGATCTTAGTAACAGCCGTGATTCAATGCAAAAATACATCTTAGCTACAGCACACAAAATCTCCAGCTTTGCCGAGTTGCTTTGAAATATAGTTTTTCAAGGAGTACTTGCTTACGAGTAGCTGATCGTGCAGTTGAAAAGAACACCGCCTTATGTGGAAACGCTGCCCGATTACGGGACATTTACGAACATCGGCAATCACTCATTACTGAAAGCTTTGCGGCGAAGCCTTTTCATGGGGTGTTTCACGGCTGGCATTGCATGCAGCGTTCGACTGTCAAAGGTGAACTCTTTCCCCGACCGATGCTTCGCACGAATTTGCGGACTTTTGCAGACAAGCTCAAAGCTTTAGGTATGTGACGTTTAGGGAGAGCATGGAAATTGTCTATTGGAGTTTCGAGGAAATAAAAAGGCGATCAATTTTTAAAGTTGTAACCAATTTTTCATTATAATAAACAGCGAGTTGTGCACGGGACAGCGCCCGACGAAAAAAGACTAACATAGTCGGCGATAAACTCTTCGAATAAATAATAGAATATATATTATTCATTATAGCTTATCCTTTTGAATAATAGTAATTCTATTATTTTATTTGAAGAGTTTATCGCCGACTATCTATTCGGCTTTTTTCGTCCGGCGCTGTCCCGAACACAACTCGCTATTTATATATATATATTCAAGACGCTCTATTCTCATTATTTTTTATTTTTCCATTGTTTTCCCCTTCCTTTCCTCTTTCCCCTTTCAATATATCATGTCTGCCAACCTTCATTATTTTTAAAAACTTATTAATGTTAACTTATTAATGTTGTACGACTCGTCGTGGCCCAGTTGGTTTAGTGACTGACTGTGGTTTCGGCGGTCCCGGGTTCGATTCCC
>JAQGBY010001180.1:0-31769 GCA_034698785.1 Mycogona germanica
GTAAATTTAAACAATTAATTTTTTATTTCATTGGTGGTTACTGTAAACCCAGGCAAAGCCGGGTACCCCTCTTGTTTCTGATATGTATGGATGGTGCAGGAAAGTTTGTTCAGCACTGTGCATGGTGCCTCCTCTCTCTCTTTTTCTCTCCCATATACCTGGTTCCGCTCCTCTACCTTTGCTGCTCCCCCCTCTTTCATCCCAAGCTCTGACCGCATTTCTCGCCTTTTATTTCGCACCGCGCAGGCGCTCCAACGATAAAAGGGAACGACGCGTTCCCACGCATTTGAAGCTGGGCCAGCGCGGATCGATCGATCGTCAAGCCGCTTGCCCATTGGCCGATTCGACCGGTCCAATCGGCGCATACCACGCGCGTGTGTGCGGCATCAGCGGCGGGTGCGCCCTGACTCGGCGAATGAAGCGTGAGGGGCATCCCCACATTATACGGATCTCCAAACGCCTATCTCTCTCTCCCGCCCTCATACTTTTATTACTGTCCTGGCAAAATGATACGAAAGAGGGGAAATGTCAGGGTTTGCATGATGATGTCTGTGGCATTAACAATCTCGATCAGGTGGAGATCCGGCTCAGAGGAACCGCTGAAAACGCCCAGTGGTTCTTAAGATTCAGAACACATAATTTGTTGGAGTTTTAAATGATACCAAAACTACAACATAAGTATCAGGAACACGAAAAACGCTAAGTAATTAATTTGAACGTATCTCGCTGCGTCCTATCTTTACATCAATAGGACTCCTCGTAAATTAATCGGTTTGTAAGTTAATTGAAAAAGAAAAACTTGGAAAATTGAAGCAAAACAAACCAGAGAAAATGTTTGATTGAAACGTAACTGTTCATGTAGAAACACGCTTTTCAGAAGTGAAAGATTAGTTAGCTGAGGAAAGGTGGAAATGAGGAACGGTTATAAGATTATTCACACATTTTCCGAAATCGATCAACGAAACAAATCCAGACAGTAATTATAATGCAGGAAAACAAGAATAAAATGTTACTTAGGTAGGACTTTAACGGAGGATAGAGTAATGCAGCTCGAAAGCAATTTTCCTTTCAATAAAAAACTAACTAAATATGTGTCAACTATCCATTTCAGATCCGCTCACCAGTATCCAGCACCATGCTCTCCAAGACGCAGGCCACATTGCGTCTGCAACGGAAGTGCGTTGAGCGTCACCACTCGGAAGAGTTATCAGCAGTGCTATCCATTGGAGCCGTTGGGGGTGGGGGTGGCGGTGGCGGTGGCGAGGGCTCACGTACTGTCGACGACAGCCTCACCAGCCTCAACTGGCTGCACAACCTTAACATCATGGGCGACATGAGCGCGCCAACCCCGCCCACGCCGCCGGCCAGCCCCGGCCCGTCGGTGGCCCACCACGAGCGGCTGGACGGCGGCGCGCCCTTCCTGTTGGGCGGACCGCCGTCCTCGCTGCACGCCGCCGGTCCTCCAATGCCGCCGGGGGAGCGGGGCACGGCAACGACGGCAGCCACTAGCGGCGTTGGGGTCGGACTGGGCAGCATGAGCGGCGGGCGACGGGGTGCGCGGTCGGTCAGCACGCCCTCGCCGCCCGCCGACGTGGACTACAAGAGCAACGGTGACGTGAAACCGCCCTTCTCTTACGCCACGCTCATCTGCATGGCCATGAAGGCCAACCGCAACAAGATGTCGTTGTCGGCCATCTACAAGTGGATAAGAGACAATTTTATGTACTACCGGCGCGCGGACACTGGTTGGCAGGTGAGCAACAAACTTCAAAAATATCCTAATGGCTAGTTCACATGTGCAAGCTGTTCATAGGAGGCTCAATCTTCCTACGTTATGGTAACGTTACCCAAATCAGCCAATCACAACTTGGGGAGGATAAACGACACTGAGGAAGATTGAGTCCAAAATGGGTCCCAGCAATTTCGTCTGCTATACAGACCGACTTGCCTTGCAAGAACTTGCCAATGAGAACATGTACCCCTCGATCCCAACCTTATTGACATAACTTGTGAATTGTCTTGATCATTGTGGGTAATTAAGACAATGGACACTGTCTTTTTTGCGTCGAAATCGTCACACGTAATGATGCCAGATGAAATGAAGATATTCTGTGACATTAGGATATCAATTAAGCATATCAAACTTTTGCCACTTTGAAACTCAAATTTGTTGACAATTAAAACCGTATTTACTTGTTAATTATTGATATATTATAAATAAAAAACGCTTTGAAATTCGGGAAATGCTATTATTCATATTCACCAGATCTTGCCACAAATAAAGTCAAGCGGCAAAACTAATAAATAAATATTTTTGGAATCCATTTTTGGTGTCCTAGATATCCGATTTCGAGCAGCTGGGATAAATTAATTATTTTTTTAAATGCAAATTGATCTTTTCTCAACACAGTCAATTCGATCCGACAATTTTAGGAGAATTTTTTTTGGTCTAATCAACCGCACAACAGGCGTTACGTACCTCTGAGAAAAGTGTCGTTTGGCGGCTAAGTTGGCGGCTGTAGCATCGGTTTTCATTTCATGCAACTTAATTCAGATTCCTAAAATTATTGAAGCAACACACATGGCAATGTTATTTCTGTTACCAAAACATTTTTATTTTCTAATTCTATCGACACAAGCATTTTAGTTTGAGTTTAAAAGTGCGCATGCAGTGCATAGCTCTGCTTATACTAATGCACCATAGTGAAACAAAAACGCCAGCATTCATTGCAAGATGGATGACGGTTTCGCGCAAACTATGGGCAGCATCGAGCACGCAAACATTGCTGCATGGCATCCGAGTACTGTGTGATTGCCTACTTTCTCATTTAAACCTTTTATCGCCGCTTCTCTGACCGATTATAAACGGCGACGACACAACAATCTTTTTTAATCTGCAACATCGTCGCTTAGGTTTTATGCACGATACTCATACATAGAATATGAACTTGAAAATACACTGAACAAGTTTCGTTACGTTCTAGCAGCGTAATAAAGCAAATAAACTGTTAATTGCATTCTGAATTGTCGAACTAACCTTTGACGAGAAGAATGAACTAATTCACATAAAATATGGAATATAGTAGATTGATGTCCGATAGTAAGACACTTTTATGTGAATTAGTTCATTCTTTAAAGTATTATCTGCGTCAGCGTGTTCCAGAACACTTTCTTGCTAACCTTTGACTTTTGAAACTTTTGAAAACCACAAACTAATGTGTCCATACTTTCTATACTTTCGCCTTCAGAACTCGATCCGTCACAACCTATCGCTGAACAAGTGCTTCATCAAGGTGGCCCGCAACAAGGACGAGCCGGGCAAGGGCGGCTTCTGGCGACTGGACCCGGCCTACGCGGAAGAGATGGCCGACGGCACCTTCAAGAAGCGCCGCCTAGCCGCCCGACCCTCCGCGCCCAAGAAGAGTCGACCGCCGCGCAAGGATCTGCTGCTGCCACCCACCACCGACACTGCCCAGCATCATTCTGTCGCCCCCACCACCACCAACCAAAATAACAACCACCACCAAAACAACCAGCATCACCACCAACAGGTCAACAACACGTCCTACTACATGATGCCTCCGCCACCCGCGCCACCAGCGCACCAAGCGACAACCAACACATTGCTCCTGTGCACCCAACAACAGCAGCACCATCCGACCACGTTGCCGGAAGACGAGGAGGCCGGATTAGCAGTGGCGGCGCTCAAGGGCGACTTCTGCTGGACATCGGTGCTGAACGAGGACATAGAGGTGGAGGGGTTGCACTACCGTACGGCCGACATCGTAGACCTGTACCGTGGCCAGCCGTCCTGTGCGCCACCGCCGCCCGCCCACCAGCCACACTCCTCCAGCGCTCCCTACCTCAGCTCGCCGGCGCTCAGCCTGGACGACGACGACCTGTTGGGAGCGCCACCATCGGGTGATGCCTGCGTGACAGAAGGCGCTCCCATCTGCACTTCCGACTGGTGGCGTTTGACGGCCGCCTCGCTAGCCGACCCGCTATCCTCGTTCGGGCCGGGCGACGCCTATGACGTGGCCACCGCGGCCTTTCTCGGTCCCGGGTGGGACGAGAGCGCGCGGCCAGTGCTGGACGCCTCAGCGCTGGACCTGGATGGACTCATGGACCTCGACTATTGACCGATGGTGGGTCGCGTTTAAGAGATTGTTCCGAGTGACGATCGGTGTGGTATCACCGTGCGCGTCAACTTGATTGGGCAAACGAGCCCTTCTATTTGACAGTCCATGTGCCGGTGCTCTGCTTTATAGTCGTCATGGTTGGGTGAACCCATCGCCCTCTCTCTCTCATTCTCTCTCTCTGATACGAGCCACATTCGGTGGTGTCAATTGTCGTCGCGTCAATCGCGACATGCTTCCAGGGGCCGTGGCCTTACCACATTCACCGTCCGAGCCTTTGGCGGCGACCGTCCGTCCGCGAGCATTGAGAGCATCCTCCGCTCGTCGCTTTTGTGGGGAATTTTCCCTAGAGTTGCTGTGTGTATTTGTAGATAAAAATTCGCACCAAGTGTGTGATGCGCACGTAATTGGCGATGCCTAAAATGGTGGCACAAATTCCGAAAGATATTTGAAACAGCATAATAACCGAAAACATGATCCGTGATGTAGCACGAATAATTTTGCATGTAGTGGAACATCGTCTGGTAGATATATAAATGTAAGAATATTAATCTTTGTTCAAAATAGCTTCATTGCTTTACGCGTCGCTTCATGAGCAAAAATTCATAAGGACGCAGAGTGACTTATTTTTAGAATGCCAGTGTAAAGAATTACCACCAGAATTCTTAAAAATGTAGTTCTAAAATATGATGGAACAGATACAAGTATTCAAAAATATTCTCCACCGTGCGTGAAAAAGTGTCACCTGTGCAACCATATTAGACATCGTCATTTTCAGTGTACACGTGTGCCTATGTGTGTGTGTGTGTTTGTGTGACACCCTTTAATAATTCCGTCCCATTTTCACAAACGCGTTACAATTGGACCTTCCGGATTTTGTGTGTGGTTTGTATGCGGAAATGGCTCAACGATGCCTTACCCCCTTCAGCATCGACGTGCGTGATATAATATGTATAAAAAAAACATTGGGTATATGCGCGAGCAAAGCTTCACTCATTATCTCGTCCAACAACAACAAAAATCCGTCCTCTATCTCTAAAAAATAAATACTAATACTAATGTTGCTCTATCTTTCAAACTAGCTCTCACTATTTATAGCGTATACATATTTGTATGGGGGAGCGGTGGCGTGCGGCGTAAATTCCGGGTGCTCAAAACGCAGCGAGTCCCCCTAAGTCATACATACGGACAATTTTTTGGCGAGATTCGTTTTTGCGGAACTCCAAACTGATGCAGTATATAAATGTATATTTAATGAGGCCAGACTCGGTGAATCTGCCTCCCCGTCCATTTTCATTATAATTGCCTTCAAAATGATACTTGTATTTGACGCGAAAAATTATTTTTACCAGTTGGCTTACGGCTTAATTAAGGGCATCAATACTCTAACCCGCTTCTAATCCGCATTGACGAATAAGTCGCAATGGAATTCGTTTTAAGCTTTTGTGCAACGCCAAATACGACCGTCTCACAGGAAGCAGAAATTGAAATCAAATCTGGTTTATTATGATTTCGGTGACGAACTAATTTTTATGAATCATAAACAATGCCACACTTGGATTCGCGTTTCACAAATTAATAATAGAAAGTAGCAATGAAAAATTTCAAACCTTCACTTGAAAAATAGTCATTTACATCTTTATCTATACAGAGAGTATAATCGATATGCGATGTCACAGAAAAAGAAATGTGTTACAGTATTTTGTCCATTGATTCTGTCGAGGTTACCAACAGTTTATATTTGATACAGGCCAAAAAAAAAAGGCCACATTTGAGTTGATCTCTACTACGTGAGCAGAATCTTTTGTCCCTTTCTTGTGTATACGGAAATGTATTTGTCTGGCGACTATGCCATATCGGTTCTCAATTTAATCCGCAACCATTTACAGTTTCCTAAACTCACTCTATCTCTTCATATCCTTACCAAGGCTACGTTTAATTTGAAGACGCGCATGGATGGTGGATAGAGCGTCTACATGCGAACCAAATGTCCGGATTTTGACATTGAGAGCTGATGAGCTCGTAGTTATATATCGATTCACACTTTCGAAAGAAAATAACTTATACTGAGTAATAACTGACAGGGAATTATCAGCATCTGCAAATTACAGACACGCGACACACATTGACCAAGCACAAAAAAAATAAGAGCTGGCATTGTTAAAAAAATAAAATTACTGAGAGCCTGAATTCTAACCGCGGTTCTTTCTTTGTCGGCAAAACGTGAAAGAAATTCATGACTTACCCCTGAAACTTCAATTAAAATTTTTTTAATATTCTGAACTTCATATTACAACTGTAATATTCTGAAGTAGGAAATGCAAAACTCCAAAACTATAGTTCACAACACCATATCTGTTAAACAAGAGGAACGCTATGGTAGCTATTTATGGTTAGTCGTTAAGAACCTCTATGAGAAAGTCCACGAGAAGGACAACCTAGTGTTCTTGTTCCAGTTGGAGGTATGTAAACGGGTTTCTCACGATTAACAAGAACATTCTAGATGGGACATTCAGAATGACCCTCTGGGAAGGGCTTTCAAACGGGCACCGTAATGATTTATGCCATTGCCACATGTCCAGAAAAGCCGCCCATAAGCCACATAAAGTTTCAGATCCCTCGAAAGAGGCAACCTATAACAAAGCATTAATTGATTACAACGATTTGCTGTCAAACGTATACAGAATATTCTCCCGTCATCATTTGCTCAGATGGCCTGTCAACCCACTTTATTCTCTGATTTGAGAGAAAGGGGCATTCGCGAATGGCACTTGACAACTATTGTCCTGAAAGTCAAGCCATCTAAATCCTAACTGCCTAGGTGTGCGAAGTACCAATTTAGTCGGAAGACGTATTAAGCCACCCATTATATTATTTTTAAAAAGCTTAGCGTGTGGTTTAGCTGGCAAACGTTCACCGATGTAATGTGATTTTTTTCTTCTCTAATTCTGAGGCCTTCGATCCGTCCGTGTTTGGGTTTTCCTGTAGTGTAGCGTAATATAGTGTTTTGATAGTACGAGCCTGTATGGTAAATCGCAATTTTCTTTTCGATAGATTCGTAGTTATTCTGAGGATATTTTTTCAGGGGCCGCAACCGGCCTTCTTTGAAGGTACTATTTGATCGTTACTTTCCGTCCAATTTCGTCGTGGTAGACACTTGTACTATATCTATTATAAACGAGTCTCCGCATGCAATAATAATAATGATGATGATGACGTGTCTAGTGGCATGACAATAATTATTGTGTCAAATCGATGCCTTAAATTGTTTTGTACAGTTAACGGTTAGGTCCAAGTTGGATCGACATGAAGAGAGAAAAAAAGTAATTCAAACTTCAATTTCAACCAATCAACTGTGGCTCAACGATAGTATCCAATTTTCCGTCCAGACATGCATTTGTGACATTTCATATTTGGCATCTTTGTATAACAGACCCTGGATGGCGCATGTGTCAGGGAAAATGTGGAGAATGTCACTCAAGTGACGAAACGAAATCTGGGAACAAATTAAATAAATTGTTAAAAATTAAAAGTTGCAGAAATATATTTTTTGGAGATTTCACCGATTCCGATTCAAATGAGGAAACACCGAAACAGCAAATACAGACTAAAAACAAAAGATTTTAAGAACCCAAATCAACATAACAATTTTTTTGTTTATTCATTTTCTAGTCTGGATTGCATTTTTTTAATCTCGATTTATCTCGATTATCTAGTCTTTATATTTTAGTATTATTGTTCAACTTCTTCAGTTATCGTCAAGCGAGACCGGTAATTGTTAATGAAAATGTTATTTTTAACAATTTTAATTGAAATTTGTTCCTTTTCGCTAAGTTCACATTTTGTTTGTGATTTTTGTTTAAAAGTATCAAACACAAAAGTACACTTTATAAAATACAGAATGTTCTCGTTAGGAATGTCACCACAACCGAAATGTATTTATTATGTGTTCAAATTTCCTGCCGTCCCCTAAACGTATCCAATTTTCCGTCCCGCAAACATTGTTACGAGCATTATACTGTACTGTACGTGTTTTAAAGTTTTCCTGTATCATAATATTTTGAGACCGCCCTGTACATATATCTTTGTTCGTGTTTAGTGATGGACTACACCTTGTGACATGCTCCGTACAATGAAGAAAAATAAAATGCTCAGGCTCTCTGCTGGTCAACATTGCCTGGTAGGTAACACATGCGCCAACTGGCGGCCGTCCCTGAAGTCGCGGTACCTTTGGTTTGCTCACGTTGTTTGTATAGATAACCTGACCGCCCGTGTATACATGTATGTACAAAATTTAGCTCAAGTGTACGACTTCTTTTTTGTTCCCGTTTCCAAGATAAACTACATAAAAGAGTGATAAAAAATGGCGTTTCTCTCATAATTGCCAATCATCGCAAGAGGATTTGAATAAACGGATATCATAATGAAAATTTGCCGGCGGTCCCCCACATTTTAATCATCGGCCAAACTGAAATATGAATGGTATTCTGCATTATTAATAATGACTGTTAATATTCCGTATTTGGCGTACGACAATAATTGAATTTTACTGAATGTGTCAAATGAAGCATTTTCTTAAGCCATGTTTGAGCCATGGTTCGTAAGTAGAGTAAGAAAAATTAAATGATCAGAAATTAATTGAAAATGGTAAATAGGTGCCTCAATTATATAGGTCTTTAGTTTCCTTCACCCGCACTCAATTTACGTAGGAAATTGACCCCGAAAAATGAACCAGATTCGATTAATATCCATGTCTACTACCGCTTATGCACACAGCCACTTAATCAAGAGCTAACAACACGGTAATCATTCGTTTGGAACGTTCTTAATTCGGAAACAACTCGAAATCAACTCAAACAACGACTACACGCCGGTTAATTAGGTTTCGCGTGCAAAAAGATAACGAAACTGCCATCGAAAAATCGGTTGCCGGGTTCGTCGTGAATCGATCAGGAAAAAAGCCAACCTAGAACAGAGGCATGAGGCGTACTCGGGGGGAAAAGCAGGGCATCTGTAAGGAATTGTACTGGGGTGTCCCAATTTCTCAAAAAAATTACATGCCAATTTTACATGTAAAGAGACGAAAGACCTGAGTTGCACCGAAGTGTAGCGGGGCAACGCGAGTGGTCAACGATTATATCAAAGAAAGACATGCTCAAATACATCGAATTTTTAGGGTAGTTTGATCATCTACTTTACTGGCGATAAAAAGCAACATACACTTTCATTAAAACAAGAATCGTTGAGCCGTTACGTAATTTTCGCCGCCAACAAAAAAAAAGCAAAAAATCATCGTTTCTCACACCATTTATATCACTCACTGCATAGCTCGGCGCAACAATAACAAAAATACATACATAGAACAAGTAACGAACGCTTTGGTAGCAACAGCTCTGATATTTACAATAAAAAAGGACAACCTCCAGGAGAAGGGTTTGTCTTAATATTTTCCAGAGAAGTTCAGTTACCAAGCTAATTTTTCTGGTGTACGTTTGCCGACAATTTCGTCACGGCGCCCCGGTAATAAAAAAATAAACGTTCAGCACAAGCCGCGATTGCGAATGTTTCCATACAAGTATATGGAAACCCACTACTTGAGTTGAATTTTGGAAATGGGCGCTCAGATTTGAGGGTTTGTATTCGGAGTTAAAACTGTGATCGGGGGAGGCGACATCAATAGTCGATTGCCCATTCGTTGTCGGCTAGGAACGCGTCCACCACTTCCTTCATGGCCAGGTTTGGAATCAGCTGCTCAGAAACCAAATTAGTCCTCGTGACCGGATCGAAATGGCCAACCCTCTATCGAAATAAACAGAAACCGAAGGAGAGTGTAACGCCAAAGAGTGAAAACTAGATAGAAAAGAGAAGAGTGTACGACTCGTCGTAGCCCAGTTAGTATTGCGGCTGACTGTGGCTCGGCGGACCCGGGTTCGATTCCAGGCGCGGGCTCTTGAAAATGTGTCCCGAATATAGTGCCTAACCACCATGAGGGGTACAGAAAATCATGTAGTAGTGCTATACACTACAGTAACTTGCAATAAAAAAATGTGTCACAGCAGAAAGGAATTTTGATCTACCGATAAATGAGGCCACATGCATCGAAATATAACTTCTATAAAATGAGATAGAGGTGTACAAATTTATGGAATTAATAAACAAAATGTACCGAATTTATCAGAAACTCTTCTAAATAAGAAATGTGACTTTGGCTCGCGCTCGAAATTATATACGTGATGTTTCTAAATTTGCCCATGAAGGCGACAAGTCTGTGTCCATTTATCAAATGGTGCAATGAGTGTGGTGCCTCATTTGGTTGGTCCAATCATGAATGTTTGATAGTCAAATGAAATATTTACAGGAGCAAAAAAAGTTTTGAATTCGCATCGAAAATGTATGTAAAAAGTTCCTACCTGCAGGTGCTCTTCAATGTCTTTGCGGTCATAAGTGATGCCGCTAGGGGTGATGACCGGCTCCTTCATTAGCTCGAAGCTGATTCTCCCGCACAGATAGTCGGGAACATCTCGTTTCTGGAAGGCACAACGTGGATTTATAAGTAATATTTTAAAAGAAAAAAATGCCCGGTTTTTCAATGGTAGGATCCACGTCACTACTAGTTTTTCAATTGAGGGTTCTAGCTGATGTTTATCACAGTTTAATCAAAATCAGTTCTTCAACGAGTTTCATCAGTGAATTTAAGTGGAAATCGAAGTAAATAATTTTTTTGGAAATATTTGTCAATAATCTACAATGTATCATTCTTTTGAGAAAATTTCATGAGCCGCTACGCACTTATATAATGCAACCCAAAATTAAAAGTAATGTTAAATTTTGAAAAGATAGTCATTTTAAGATTCGGGATCTGCAAATTATTTGTTATACTAAGCAAAATGTCAAAGCATTTTGAACATATCTCATTTCTCCATAATGTGATGTGCTTTTTCTAGAAGTATCATGCACCTAATATTTTATTCTGGTAGAGAGAAAAACTAACTGTTGAGTAGCGTATTTCTTTAACATATTTTGTAGTTTGCAAATACATATTCATTAAGCGTCATTTAAACTAGAGGATTTTGGTCGCATGCGAAGGGATCTTCTCCGGTCGCGTGAACTACTAGTTTTTATTTTTTTTCCGCGGCCGTGTGAACCACGCGAAATAAAAAATAAAATATTCGCGTAGTTCACGCGACCAAAATCCTCCGGTTTAAATTACGTTTTAGCAGGACTTGTTTAGCATGACGTTTCACCTCATCACTCAACTCACCCTTCGCCGGTCGTCTATCTTGGCGAAGATGGAATTCAGTTCGGCAATGCTGTGATCCTGTTAAGATGCGCAAATAAATTAAAATAATTGTTGAAAAGCAGTTTATCGAAATTTGTTTAGCGGTTGTTCAACCTATTATATTTATTCATTCTGATTTTCCAGTTTTATTAGTTGGATGACACACAACATTGTGTAAAATTGATTTTTAAAAATTTCCAATAAATGTAGTCGCGGCACTACAGGCTTTTATGTACCCCTCTTGGTGTTTAGGCACTATTCGAGGGGCACATTTTCACCAGTACCCCGGGATCGAAATTATCGAGAGCCCGCTCCGTGAATCGAACCCGGGACAGACAGTCAGTCGCAATACCAACTGGGCTACGACGACTTATATTTCGCTTCAACGCTTCCCATACTATACGTAAACTAACTACTAAACGTTCACATACTATACGTAAATATAAAAGTTCAAACCTAAAATTAAGGTTGTCGTTCGTAGAATTTAATATTTCATTTGCATAAATGTTTCAGTCACCTACATGCATATATTATTTTAGTTCACCTCAGTTTTTGAATGATTAACTTTTACACTTACACAATTTTCTTCAATCTTAGCCGTGGCGCTATTATGGTCACCGATAGTTTTCAACGTCTTTAAGGCATCAACTTGCCTGTTTGATGAAGAAGAAAAATGGGAGTTTCAACTTGATGTTTTTGCTTTTTAGGGTGTGCCGATAGTAGACAATTTTCCCATTATAACTCGTCCTATCCTTACCTATCCTTGTCCTCACGGATAAGCCTATTGAGATAACTTTGAAGCTCGATTTCTTGAGCGATTCGCTTCTCTTCCAAAATGTTCCATCGCTTCTTCTTGGCAAGTCGCAACTGCAATGCAATGTCGTCGCCAAAATTGAGCTTTTGCTCTTTTGCTAAATCGCTAGCTGAAATGAACAAATTAAGTCAGCTTAGACAGGACGTCTGCAATAGTTTTACTACAAAGCTACAAATTCTGAAGAAAAAACAGACAATAAAATAATTAAACTTTAATAAACATGAGATCCGATTAAACGAATGTCATCTAGTGAACAACTCAGCAAACTTGATCGGCAAACGATTGGTTGTGCTCTAAGCCCCTATGCGTTGCTTGTCAGCTACTTAGAGCCTTAGGAGGCTAGCAACAGTGTCGAAAAGACGAATTGCCCGAAACGTTTGTCTCAGGGATTTACTGATTAAGTCCATAAATTGCCTTAAAACAAGCAATTTATGGACTTAAATCATCATGAAGCACTTCTATGCGAAAGCAACGCCAGTTGGCGGCAATATCTCCTATAATAAAAAAAATTGTAGAAAATAGAAATATTATATTTGAAATGATTGTAATAATTAAACTAGAAAAATTCACACACCACGTTGAAGATGCACAATGGCTTCGTCACATGTGTCCAGTTCGAGCAATGCCTGGCCCAAAAAGAAGTGACCTTTGACGATAGACGTGTCCATATCCAGCGCACGTTTGCAGTCCTGACATGCCAACTCCCATTGCTTTAATTTGAGATAACATAGGGCCCGGTTGGTGAAGTAAGTTGGCGTGTCCTGATTCTTTATCTGCTGAAAGCATGAGAAAGGGTAGGCATGATCAGCTCAATCGAAACGTTTGGAACTTGTAATGACTACGGGGGTCCCTTCTCGTGTAACGCTGGCAGCTATGTGTTATCAAGTTTGTGGATCCGAGGCTAGATTAATATGTCCTACTTGACATATATATCTTAAATTAATCAAACACAGGTTGGATCAACCTCGACATATATTTCATTGATCATCTATCATAGACTTAAGGACGATGTCTTAACGATGACTCGGCGTGCTTCGGCACCATTTTATCTATCATAGACATTTAAGTTATTGCTAGAAAGGTATTGCTATGGTCAAATATCGTTGAAAACGCCATTTTCGTGAGCGACATTTAAACCCAATGATTATTTTACACCAATCAGATTGTTCTACTGTGCCAGACGATGCAATAAACCCGCATATGGGTATTGAGGGGCACTCAAGAGGACATTTCCAGAAAATACGTGGGAGTAGCACGGGGGACCACTACTGGCAAACAGGGTGACGTGAGCCTGTGAAGTTTCTGATGTCCTAGGGGTGGACGGTCACAACATATGCAATTTATGATTGGCACTCTGGAGGGTTCACTTTGTCCTCGGCTTATTCTTCTTCCTCGCCACTAGACCCTGGACCGAGTCACAATTATTTCCCAGTGTTTGATTCGCCCTTAAAGCCCACTTACAATGGCTTTGCTGTAGCAGGATATGGCGTCTTCATACTTGCGGGCGCTGAAAAATCGGTTTCCCTGCTCTTTCAGCTCGTGGGCACTCATATTTGAACTGAGCGAACGACCGAGTTTATCACTTGCAATACTTTCACACTTTCATATCATGTTTTTGCTCTAAGATTTCCAGAAATTTCAGTTTAAACAAACATTTTTAGCCGATCATCTAACCTAGGTAGGGCATCAAAATTTACGTAATGGGGCATGCTGCCAAGTCACCATTCATTTGAAACAAAATACACTGGCTCAATGATACTGGAATTAATTTAACACTATTTCATATTTTTAAAATGTAATGTAATATTATTCAATTTATTGTTTTAGTTATTGCTTTAGAATACCTGGCCTCTCCATGAAATCCCAGTTTTTGCAACTGGGTACAATTTTGAAATGGCAATTATAGAGCGTCATCATTGTCAAGCAAACCAGAAAAGCCTACCAAAGAACTTGCGTTTGTCATGGCGGAAATGACGATATACAATTTTGTAATTTGAAGTTATAAATTTTTCATAGACAATTCTGAAAACATTTATAAAAAATTGTAACCGCAATCTGATTACCTCGAATTGTTTTTATAATCAAGTTATGTATTACGTTTACGTGCATCTCAGAGAATTAATAAGCTTTGCTTATGAAAAATGCGTTGAAGTAAACTTACGACCATTCCAACTTTCAGAAATCACAGATGCACAAGCTATTGATCTTTCCCCCTAAATATTAATACCAGAATTGTTTGAAGGAAAACTACATTTTGCGCACTCTGTATATTCCTTTTACATGTGCATTATGCACATTTTCTGGCCAAATTGAGAATAAATTGGAAAATTGCTGTTATTCGGCAGATGGGTCATTAGGTCACCAAATACTTGTTTATAATAGTTCCAGTCCCAACCTGTTCAACCCGCATAATAATGCGAGCTGTGCCAAAAATGACAAGAACAAAATCGAGGGCGAATGTCGCCTTGCGCGAATAAAGAATCATTTGCGATGAATGATATTTTGAAAAGAGTCCATTTTCAAGCGCGACATTAAAAACACGTATAGTCTGGGATTCTTCGAAGACTGTCTGATTAATCCTAATGAGAACCATCGTCTGGAACGTTGCATTAGTACACATTTTTTCTAGCGTTTTATTAATGCGTATCGTTCCTTTAATGTTTGCCGCACTTTGAACGATCGAACTGGTCTGGCCTTGTAAAGGTTGGCGACACGCAGCACACTGGCAGGACGGACGTCGCCTTGTGCTAACAAAGTAATAATTTGGCTCATGGTCCTAGAGCGTGGTCCACAGTTGCTATAAGGATAGGATGGCATTTGAATCATTTGCGAGACCAAATAGAGATTGACCCACTTGTAAAAGGGACCGATTTCAGTCCATTTCATTTGGAAATACAGACATGGCGTCGACAGGAGGGACGCCGATATTCGTCACCAATGAGCAGGTGGAAAGTGTGTTGAACTGGGACAAGCTCATTGTCGCAGTCAGTTCGGCTTTGAGCCGAGTCGACTCGACTCAAAATCGAGAAGACGTCGTCATGCCATTGCGGAGCAGATTGGCTGCCCCAAACAAAGGGTAACAATACAAAATCAGAATATTTCAAATTTATTTCAGAATTGGTGGCGAAAAATTAAAAATCGTGCGAAAACAAGGTTGTAGTCAAACAGGTAATTGGGAACCATTAACTATTATTTTCGTCAAACTCTGGGTAACTAGCAATGATTTCCCAGTTAAATTGTTAATTGCATCATGCAATAACCTATCCAATTGCTTTTTAAAATGTTACTATGGGAAGCATTTCCTGTTGATATATTTTTTACGTATGTCACCCTTCAGCTTTCTGCTGACAATGCCTTGTTTCCTCGAAGAGGAAAATATATACAGCGTAAAGATTCTGACCATTGCACTTGGGAATAGAGCTCTGAATCTGCCGACACATAGCGCAATGATTGAACTGTTTGACGCCACAACGGGACAACATCTAGCGGTACGCCATTCTGGGTATTCATTTGATAGATCTCTGATAAGTTATCAAATGTCGAATTTTTTAAAAAACATTTCATTGAAGTTATTTATTTTACTCTTGTACATTTAGACTTTTGCCGGGGAAGCAATCACGAGTCAGAGAACTGCCGCTGCCTCTGCCGTCGCCACCCAAGTAAAAAAAATGTTTAATCGGATTATTAAGATTCACTCCAGTATGTTTCAGTTATTTCTGATAGCTAACGAGATTAATATTGTTAATATTCACCTGTATACTGTCTCTCAGTGTCTTTTTCACACCCAAGATTGTTGAGTCTCGCTTTACAATTTTCATTTACAAGTTTCAGTTAATCAGAAATTCAGAATATACATTTATACTGTATGTATTCGTATTTGTTTATGTAGCTCTTGGCCAACGGGATTCCCAAAATAATGGCGATTCTCGGCGCAGGTGAACAAGCAAGAATCCATTTCGAAATTTTCCAGCACCTCTATCCTGATTGCGAGGTATAAGTCAACACATACATTAAAATAGTGCAAGAATAATACAAGAACGGTGCAACAAATTCCAAGTCATTGTTAACTTTCCAGACAACGTTTTTCTTAATGTGATGCCAACAATTTGCTATGTTCAAACTAATTTTGGGAAAACCAAAAATGGTTTGTTTTGGGTCATTTGGAATTAATAAATTTGGTTGATATGAATCACGTCTAGGAAGTCTAAAAAATATATTTCTAAAATTCCCTTGGGAATTACAAATAAATTTTATTAGTGACCGGCATTGATTCTAATATTCTTCACAGGTCCGCGTTTGGAATGTGAGCGAGCAATCTGGAAGACAATTTCTAGATTTCATAAACAAACGCACCAGCGTAAAGACATCGTGGTGCGCCACTGTGGCCGAAGCCGTGAGAGACGCTGACCTCATTTGCACGGTGACCAACGCGATAGATCCCATTCTCAAGGCGGAATGGGTCAAACCGGGAGCTCACATTAACGGTGAGAATCAAATATTAAAGACAAACTTTAACTCTCACAAAGCCAAAGCGAATCAAATTAGTTCTTCACCCACCTAATACTAGTGACTGCGCCCTGTTCTCCCGTCTAGCGGTGGGTGCGTGCGTTCCCGGTAAGCAAGAGATTCACACGGACCTCATGACTAGTGCCACCGTGTACGTCGACAGCAAAGTTTCGGCGAACGCGGAAGCGGGGGACATCATACGATCTGGGGTAAAATAAACTTGATTGAATAATCTTGTAATCGTGATCAATACCTTCTATTTAAAATCCATGGAACTTCTAGTCAAACTTGGCGACCTAATTGCCCAGAAGTTCTTAATTCTGGTCCCCACATGGTAATTACATTAAATCCTAGTGCAAAGAGTAATCACCTTATGCAAGGGTAATAAAGCAAAATTATATTCGACACTAGGCATTTAAATGCTGCGAAATTTCAAAATCGAGATGAATTAATTACAATTTGCCATCGTAATTCCAGGCTACAATATTTGGAGAGATTGGAGAAATATTGAACGGAAAGAAGAAAGCGTTGAAACACGAGACTACAATCTTTAAATCTCTAGGTAATTTCTTGTCTTTTCATTTGAGACCTTTTCCAAGGATTCGATAATTCGCACACTAACGAACTTTTTCGTTCATTTCTCTCCAGGGCTTGCCATACAGGATGCAGTTTCGGCTCATCTGGTTTATAATAATCTCTTTAAATCTAACATTCAATAAAAAAAAATATAACTAGTTATTGGAAATAAATTAGAACACATGAGAACTTATCCAGTTCGGTTACTTATCCAGTATGCATTTAATAGTTATAAATTAAACCTCTTAACATCAAACGTAGTCATTAAATCGAAATTACAATGTCATCCCTGTTGATCTATTAATCCACCCGATTGCTGATGGCGTGGGCTACAAATGCCCTACAGAAATTTGAAATGTCTTGACTGGAGAAAACTGATTGGAATATACATCAACAATGAGCGTATCACATACGGATAATGGTTTTCATGTATTGCCAAGAAAAAAAAAACATGTGAGCTCTTACAAAATAATCAAATCAGTGACGACAATCATATTGGACGCCGACCACATATAACACGGCATCCCACCTCTACCAGCAAGAATAACGATAAATTAATGATGAAAATATATTGGACAACCGAGCAATTGTCCAAGGGTGGGAGCAAGCAATGCCAGTTCACCGACAACAATCAAGCATTAGTATAAAAAAAAGGTGCAATCAACGATGTTTTGAAAATTTTCAAGTCAAAACTATCTTCTATTAACATGCCTCGAACGATCCAGAACATTTAGTGCGCAGAACGCAACATTGACTAGTTATAGGGAAGTGACGTAATTTCAGGCGGATAAACACTAGTGCACTTTGATTTTGTTTGTTTTTTGGAAAAGACAGACAAACCAGGGTCTTTTGGTATTCTGTTTGCTTTCATCAACCAGGGAAGTGCTAAAACAAATGTTGGGGCGAAATTTGGTACTCGTTAAAGTGGAAGACTCATGCGCTCTAAATTGTGCAGCTGATTTGCTATTACGTATATCCAACCAATCAACTGCAATGACTCTTATTTCGAGATCTAGGAAATTCACGCCGCGCTCTCATATTATCGATCCCAAATAAGACTAGTGGCGTTACCACGTTCAGGATCGTACATGATGCGAACGCCGAGTATCGAACATTTCTAATATTGGCGAAACGACTAAATATTTTTTTAAAAAATTAAATGGTGAAACGCCTAGGAAGGGGTTGGAAAAGGGACGAGGAGAAACCGGCGTTGTTGCATTCAGGTCATGCTCATGATTCTATGCTAAAACATTTAAATCTGATTAGTGGTAATCAAAAACTGGATTTGCTTTAGTGGTTTTGACGGAGGCTGGTAAAAATCTGTCAAGGGAAATTTATGATTGCATCCGGACCCACGAGGGTTTGGATATTATGACAAGTTTGATCATTCTCGGCATATTTATATATATATTTCTGGGATTACGATTTTTTGGCACCAGGTGTCGCTTGCCGCCCACCCTCAGATGACGCTCTCAGCCGGCTCGTCCTCGTGCGCCAAAGCGGCGTCTCGTAGCAACTCCTCGTCCGTCTGAAATTGGAACAGCACGAGTTATACAGGGTAACGAAAAAAAGAGAAATAAAAGAACGTGCGAATTCGAATATAGGTTTCCCAGCATGCGTACACGGATACAAGCATCAATTCTGGAAAAAGATAAAAACAAACTCGAATAAATAATTTGAACCAAAATAGGCAACCCCAAGCAATTTACAACTGAAAATGAAAACCACCCTTTAACAAAATTTCTCAATTATACCACGTCTTGTTGGCCAGTCGGGCAAATTTAAACCCATTGATGAGGATAAGAGAAAATTATTTTAAAGATCCAATTAATGGTACTACCATACAATAAGTAAATAATAAGAATTAACATTGCCACCGAAATTAAAAATATAATCATTACCAAACAAGTAAGATCATATATCACACATATTTACGACATTTACATACAACAAATATTAGGACGATTTACATTTTTTTTGTGACGCGATTAAGGGTAGCGGCAATACGCGGTTTGTTAGACACATTACCTTGTTATCCCAGATGACCAATTGACCGTCGATTCCGCCAGTGCAGAACTTGGACACGTTCAATTTGGTGCCGGCGTGAATGGACACTTGGGTGATGGCGTTTTGGTGAATGCTTCCATCGAGAACGGTGTCTACACTCTCGGACATGGCCTTCTTGTCCAGGCTCTGGAACTTTCGCATAGCGCTACCAACAAAATTTGAACATAACCTCATTCTCATTGTAACAACGAAAAATTCAAAATATTGACCGCCAACGAAGATAAACGATAAACCATGAAGAAAAAGTGACCGAGTACACCCCGATCCACTTACCTGAGGTTACCGGATTCTTTTTTCGTGGAATGGTCCATTGTTCCCATCAGACTCAGAGTCTGGCCGTTGAACGAAAATCTAACCGGGCAATAATTGTGTCCCTGAAAAAAATAACTGACTATGAAGAGAGCTCGCAATGCACTAGCAAAAAACGTATGACAGTCATAACGTTTGTCAACTCATTTGCCTCATCGATTATAATGTGCAAAGAAAAATGTACTTGCCCCCGCAACAATGGTGTTTTCATTGAGCCACATGCAGGTGAGAAACGGGAGGTATTGGTGCTTCAGAATTGAGACACTGCGAAACAAGAGGGAAGTTGAGATGATATTTATGTACGGTACAAATGTTAAAACAGGCCCCGAATATCGCTCGAGTAAACACACAAAGACGATTCGACAATACACAAATTGCACTCACGTGGTTCCTTTGGTGCAGTCGACAACTGAGATGCTGCTATCGTGTCCAACCCAGGCCAAGCGATTGCCGCTGGCCGAAAAACTGACGCAATGTACCCAGCCACCTTCACGTGATTTGAAATGGATGAAAAGGGCGAGGAAGAAGGGGATAAAGACTATGGCATCAACTATCGATTTCAATATATATTTTTTTTAAATTCACTGTAGTGTAATATCACTACAGGATTTTCTGTACCCCTCTTGGTGCTTAGACACTATATGAGGGGCACATTTATACCAGCACCCCGGAATCGAATAATCGAGAGCCCGCCCCGGGAATCGAAACTTGGACCGCCGAACCACAGTCAGTCGCAATACCAACTGGGCTAATACTTTTTCTACTTCTCAAATTCCAAAAGTCAGTGCAAAGATAGTTAAATTTTACTAATTTGATAGAAGAGATACCAGAGAACGATTTCGTTTATTTTGGATATTAGGTGAGATAATGCAATGCTGTGACAGGTCACCTAGCTACCTACCTCCTTGATCAGAGTTGGAAAATTCCGCCAGCAGCTGACCCATCTGGGTCTTGGCGCCCCACTGAGTGGGCTCGGGCTTATCGTCCACCTCCTTGATGTAGGCGCTAAACACCCGAGTTTTGAAGTCAGTGGAGCCGCACGACAGGATTACGTTGTTTGGATGCCAGTCCACGCTAAAAATACAAGCACAAGTTTTGTATTTGCTGGCGCATTACATTGGAAAGAATTGCGCATACAGATTCAAAACGGTTAAGTTGTCAGATGATTAATTAGACAGCAAATAAAAAAGGAAAATTTGGGAAATATTGTGTTACTTGTCAGAGTAATGAATCACGTCTTAAACTTAATCAACGTTTTAGGCAAATGTTGTTTGAAACTAAAATTTGATCTAAAAAAATTTCTTTATACTGCCACAATTTGATTAAAGGCATGCAAAAAACTCAAATATATTGTTTGGTGGAAGTGATAACAGAATAAAATTAGATTACATGCTGTAGCCATCGCTCAATATGCTACAATTTCGCCGCAAGAATACTCTCAACCTTAACAAAAATAGCTATACCTGGTGACAGTTGATCTGACCGGCTTTTTGATGTGCTTGCTCACCCACCAATCATTTTCCTTCTCGAAGTAGCAGATGGCGATAAGCCTGGCTCCGCTTCCCACCGCGAACTTATTCTCTGTGGAAGGAAAGACCAAAATTAATTTTATTTTTAGTACAGTAGTAGGCAAAGTGTTTTATAATATTTCTGAACATCATTTCTTTTATTCGTCGTTTGATTTTATTTTTTAATTCACTGTAGTCACTGCACTACAGGATTTTCTGTAACTCTCGTGGACAATAATGTACAATAATGGACAATAATAGTAGTGGACAATAATGTGGACTCTAATGTACGTTTGTACATTGAAAAACCCCCCAAAAAATAGAAAAAATTAAGAAGTCGAAATCATAAGGCGCTGCCTGTAATATCCATCACACAATTCTTACGTCTTACTGTTATGGACATTTTAAGATTTCACTATGTGAGGGGCACCCTTTCACCAGTAACCCGGGATCGAATAATCGAGAGCCCGCGCCGGGAATCGAACCCGGGACCGCCGAACCACAGTCAGTCGCAGTACCGACTGAGCTACGACGAGTCGTGATTGAGCCGGTGAACTCACCAAAGGGTGACCACTTGACACATGTGGCTGCCCGATTGGTCCGCAGCAAGACCAGCGTCGGTTTCCACTTGCCGTCCACCTGGGTCCACACGTATGCGTTACGATCCTGAAAGGAAATTTAAAAACAAGAATGTGGTCACTAGTGAGTATTAGTGAATACCGTTAATCGTGACCATATTTCCACTAATTTTCTTTCCTATTACATTACCTAAGTAAAACGCGTCAATGGCAGCAAAAGATAGGCTTACCGCTGCACAGGTGACGATACGATTGCTCTTGGGTGCCCAGTCGATGCTGGTCACTCGAAGGTCGTGTTGCGACAACACCTCGGTGCAGCGAAATTTGCCGCCCTCACGTTTGCAGACATGCACCTCGTTGTTGTTGGGAGACATTGCCAACGCTTGAAAATAAAAAGAATATTTTTAAAAGAGCAAAAAGAACCTTTGAATTTTTAATGACCAGATGGTGAGCGCAGGACGGCACTGTCAATGGTCGAAAATTCGGATACCGGGGTTGCTGGGGCTAGCCGCTTTTTTATCCAACTGAGATGACCAGAGCTGAGATGACGACAACAATCAAAAGTCTCTGTGCTTGATCAACATCAAAATTATAATAAATGGCAAGTTGTGCCCGGGACAGCGCCGGTCAAAAAAAGGCGAACAGAGTCGGCGACAAACTCTTCAAATAAAACAATTATTCAAAAAGGATAAACTAATAATAAAAACCACTGCAACTGACGAAAATAATAAGAGCGATGACGATCATAGTTATTGCGCAGCATGGAAACTTCATCCAACCTCAACCAAATGATCACAAAAATATTATTTCTTTACGATGTCTTCTTATTTTCACCAAACTATTTAGGCCTACCAGTGCTATCTTTATTCCAGGCATGGCAAGTGATTGGCGATCCGAAATTGTGAATTTCCGTCATGTTGTCGACGATGGGGCGCAACTGCTGTTACAAAAAATTGCTGTAAATGAAAAAGTTACATTTTTTGTTTGACACGGGTTAGACGTTTCATGTTTAACCGGACAGACAAGTTATTAATATATCCAAAAATATGCCTCACACAAGATTAACAGCAGTGATTTCGCTTTGAGTTGTTCATACAAAAAAGAAAACGAAAGATTGGAAACAGCAAACAGGAAGTGAGGCACAGGGCGAAGGGGAACGCCCTAAACAGAACTTTGTGAAGGCCTTCCATCAAACGAAATATATATTTATGTCGACTGTTCCAGAACCTATTTATAGAGGGCATATTATCTAACATTTGCACTATTTCGAGAATCAGAAATCGGGTAACTGATTTATTTCATTTAGCAAATGTCACATCCATAGAACAAGTGCAACCGTCGAGCCCTGGGAGGCGACCGGCACAGATGTCAGCTTTTTCACTCGGCATTTTCCCCATCAACTACAACACAAATGGTATTTTTCTGCAGTCCAGTGTGTGCCCGGATTGCTAAACGTAATCTCTGATAACTGGGTTTTGCATTTTCTTTTTAATTACTTCCCAAAATTAGAAAATATTAGTCAACTTACACTCAAAATCCGTGTGGTCGCCTTCAATCTTTAGCAAACCGGAAGTAGATTTACGCGAAAAACGATGACGATATGATTATATACTAGTTACACTGCCCAAGTATACTTAACTCAAGCGTGCATGGAAGGGGGCGTTTATCAATTGGCCTGCGCGCTTCTGTATTTAAGGTAGGCGCCAGCGATCACGAAGCTTTGTTACTAAGCGCTTTAATGCGCATGCGCTCAATTGACCATCGCTGTAATATGGAATAAATGCGCTGAACGGCGCTACAATTCGGAAAGTGTGAATTTGCCACCTCAAGAGTTAAAAAGACACGTGCGGGTTGGTCTAAAATTGTGAAATATTAATTTAGTTTAACTATTATATACATTTGTATCTTGGTCTAACTTGCAGAGTATTAAAAATGCATAAGAAAATACCTAAGTCGAATCGACACAAGAAGCTTAAAGCAATTGATCCGTTCTACAAGGGAGAGCGAAAGCAGTTTATTGATAGGTGAGTGGCCCTACTTTAGCTACCTAGGGCCCTAGGCCTAGTCGAAACTGTTGATTGCATATTGGCATGACCATCTTATAATAAAATGAACATGGCTTATTCCTGACAGTTGCATGACCGTTTTATTAATCAAGTAAATTATTCTTTTACTAAAGGAAGTCACTGCCCTAAGGCTTCCCATACTTTCTACACGAAGAAGAGAACACTGTTGCTCTTCGTTGCAGCTACACTTCATCAATCACAACCTGACTGGCTCGGCGGTCCCGGGTTTGATTCCCGGCGCGGGCTCTCGAAAATTTCGATCCCGGGATACTGGACGTGCCCTTCGCATGGTACTTAAGCACCATGAGGGATACAAAACGCATGTAGTGCGGTAGACTACAGTTGATTGGAAAAAGAAAAACCTCACCACTCTTAACCCAGCCAACTTCATCTCCCCTGCTGCTAAACTACAGGGAAGAGGTCACCCACTCAAACTGGAAACAATCTTTACAAAGAGCAATTACATTAAATTATCTTTCTTCCCCAGAAGTGCCCCAGTGACTGGAGCCTCCCCCAAGACTTAGTTCAGGACCCCTCCCTCTCCAGCTTCAAAACCCGCCAACAGGCTGTCTTCGCATGGCCAGTCTGCCCAAAGCTTTATTAACTTACTTACCCCACACCTACGGAAATCGCCATAATGCGCGTAATTGCGCCGCGATAATCTAATCTAAATATGTCGTCTCAAAGAGGAATTGTGTATGTTCCAACGGCACCTTAAATATTCTCTTCGTCGCTCTTCGTGAAGTTCCGCAAAATAAATCGTTAAGTTTTCGTTGTTTCTTTTTATATGCCATCTGTCTATATTATCTGTATAGCATACCTTTATTTTTCTATTTTTAGGAAAGCCAGTCGTGCAAACGAAAAGCCCGATGATGCAAACATTCAGGAAGTTCCCAGGAAGCTAAGAGAACTGATCAAAGTGAAAGACCTAATTAAAGAGGGGAAATATACGAAGGCCATGCGGAAAGGGAAGCGACCTCAAAGTATGTCGTTGGTTACGAGCTAGTTGCTAGGGTGACTATTCGGCAGACTTTTGCCTGCAATTCTCTTACCGATCCATTTATTTGCAGACGACTACAACGATGGAGACGATTATGGTCCAGGGGTAAAAGGGTGCGACAGGAAGCCTCAAACAATCCCGGTGTTCAAGCAGAAGCCACACGAAAATGCCAAAGCTTATGCTAACAGAGTCAAGAGAATGACAGAGGTTTGTATATTATTTTGGTGGGTGACTACTATGTCTCAGTGCATGTATAAGGGTATTTGTTTGGTTCCAATCAACTGTAGTCAATCGCACTACAGGCATTTTGTGCCCCTTGTGATGCTTAGGCACTATGCGAGGGGCACGTCTAGTACCCCGGGATCGAAACTTTGGAGTGCCCGCGCCGAAAATAGAACCCGTGGCCGCCGAGCCACAGTCAGAACGACCGATGTATAAGGTGTTTCGTTGTCTCTTAGGATATCGTAGCTGGTTCCAAGATCGAAGCCAAATTCGATGCTGATTTCGATGTTAACGTCAATGAATCTGATAATTCGTCGGATGACGAAGGTGTTCTTGACCTAAAATTGAAGGGTGAAAAGAAGCCGAGATCTGAAAAGAAGCTTGCGTAAGTTGCTTGAAGTTTTTCGTACCGTCCAATAAATAGTGCTTCACTGCTGATGAATTCTAGCCTGATAAATGTATCGTAAATTATAGAAGGAAAATTATATCAAACTATAAAGCTGGCACTACACAATTCACAGATTTCTTCTTAACGTGGTGACGTCATTTTACTTGAAAGAAACATGTCACCCTAAATTCAACTGTTCATACGCAAAGTGGCTAATTTATCTGCTAAAGTTTAGAAATTGTTCCAAGGTTAAAAAGTTACTTTGTAGAAACCATACTTAGTTTTCTGATGTTTTCTTATATTATCATTAAACAGAAAACGTAAAATATTCCAAGAAAAGGAGAAGGAAAAGAAAAGACAAAAAATCGAAGAGCGCGCACTAGACACTGAGGAGAATTTAAAAGGTGAGTAAAATTTCAGTGCAATCTCGAAGCACATTATGTTTCCTGGCATTTTTAACCAAAGCTAATATTGCTTTAATATAGCTATAAATGGATTGTTCGGTGCATTTCAGATTACATTCCTTTCGGCGAAGTCGCTCTACATCCACCCACTCTAACAGCCTTACCGAGGAAGGCATCTAAACAAAATCCAGCCGAGCGAAAGGTTTAAAAACTATTATAGTTTTTTTGTTATATATATATTATAAGCGAAGAAATCAAATTCGTACACATAGACGCAACACTTGTTTCACTGCGACTAAATTACAATAAATTATCGTGCTACACATTTGACAAATTATTCTAATTTAATACAGAGTTGTTGGGTTAAAGGTGAAGGTGTGATGGCAATTAAACGAAATCATCATGACATGCAAATCAATCAATTTGGTTTTTGTAAAGTCACATGTCATTACCTTAAAAATTATTTGCATAATCCTAGTGGGGGGTGGGCGTCTAATATCGTTCTCGAATGAACTGTATCCTACCTAGATAATGTGATTATTGCAGATAATATTTATCTTAATTTGCATGTCGTCTCGTCTCTTTTGTAGCCGGCATCCAAACCACTGTTGTTGAATCAGCTGTTCGAGAAATCGGTCGCTCCGAAAGTAAACGATCCGTCGGTGAAAATCAATCTCACGGGAAAGCGCAAGCACTTGGCTGTCGCGGACAGACGCATTTTGGAACAGGAGAGAGACGCTGCTGTTTTGGCTTATCGGGCGATGAAGAAAAAGAAAAATTCTTATTAAGCATTCTCCAGGTATCATATCGTGTACATAAGACAACAAATAAAAGCCGTGGCCACCTTATTAAACTATGATAATATAAAATCTCTTTTATTGAAATAACTTGTTTGGGTTGTCTTGACTCTCTGGTCGTGGGACCCCCACATTGTGGACATAACCTACCGTGCTGACTGTCCTTGCGCTTCTCTGCTGTCCTCTGCTCTGCTAACCCTGTTTTGCCACCTATCAGCCTATCGAATTCTTGTGCGCCCCAATTTTGAGTATGCCTCCGGAGTGTGGAACCCCACCAACTGTATCTTTGTCAGCCCGATAGTAAGTATCCAGAGACGTGCTGTCAGACACATCCTGCGTGACTACAACCATGAGACATGTATCACAAAAGCAGTCACTGCCCTAAGGCTTCCCCTACTTTCTACACGAAGAAGAGAACACAGACTCCAGTTCCTCTTCTCCATCACTCACAACCTCACCACCCTTGACGCAGTAAACTTCATCCCTCCAACTAAACGACAGAGAAGTAGTCACCCACTCAGACTATAAACAATCTTTGCAATTACACGAAATTATCTTTCTTCCCCAGAAGTGTTACCGAATGGAATTGCATCGCCCAAGATTTAGGTCAGGCCTCCTCCCTTTCCAGCTTCAAAACCTGCCAACAGGCTGCCAGCGCATGGCCAGTTTGCCGAAAGGTTCTTCATTAACACCCCTTCCCCACACCTACGGAAATCGGCATAATGTCACGGCGCGGCGAGAATCTAATTTAAATATAAAAAAAAAATGGACCAACCTCATCCAGATTAAAAATCATTCGATATCATGGCGTTGAGCGAACCGTAATAGGAACGACAACTGCTTGGTGAAGCGGTCAAAATATTGAGAAAACCGAGAATGGTAACGTACTCTGCTTCAAAACAAAATTAAGATTTAAAAATAAGAGGATCTGGATTCATCATTTTTTGCATCCTCATGATAAAACTTATGCCTACGATGTGCCGTTTGTGCTAGAAACGGTAAATAAAATAGTGCCGAAGCACGCCGAGTCGGATGTCGAGTTAATGACCATTTTGCCCAAAAAGCAAAACGTTGAAAGCTAGATAGATATCCTCTCGGTTTAACTTTTGTTCTTCATTTGTACGAGCGCATTCTGCTCCGTGACTTCAAAACGCATCGATGAGATAGACGTGGGTGTCTATCGAAAACGTTCATGCGGCCCAGTAAGTAAACGATCTAAATCTTAATGTTTTCAAATTTTCGGTGACTGACGGAGTGTAGCGTTGGTCAACGAGAAAATATTTTCAAATATCCACCATTACTGTAACTTTCGGATTACACTGCTATATCTATTTAGCTTTCTACGTTTTGCTTTTTCGGCAAAATGGTCATTAGAGACGGTAGCCGGATATCCGGTTTTACGGTTAGTAATGCCCAGTAAAACAAGCAGGCGAATGTCTAAACGCACCCTACCCAAGCATGCAGTGCAGTGTAATAGGAGTATAAGCAATTACATTTGGAAGCTTTTCGGAATAGGGTGCGTTACTATTCTGTTGTCAAATTGGTAGAGGAAAATGTGTGTGGTGTTCAGTGATGAATTCGAATGATTTACGCAATCTGAAGACCTTCGAAACTACACTAATCCCACTTATGGCGCCGATCAGCTGAAAAAGAGTTGCCTAATTTCTGTCGGTAGTTTTAAATCTCATAAATTTGATTAGAAAAGTAGATAGAGGCAGCTAGTCAATGCCTTTAATATGGCTACCTCATACATGGGATCACATTGAGCTTCCAATCTTATTAATTCATTCATTGATGTGCGTTATCATCACCAAGTCTTTCATCACGTCATGTTTAGGCATTTGCTGACAGGGTTATGCCATAGCAATACCCAAGATGTGATCACAAAACGAGTCTTGGTAAGTCATTTATTTTCTTCGAGTGAATGGAATAATGTTGGTGTTTACTCTCAAGATGTCGTCAAAGAAAAAATTTAGAGAAATTTGTTAACCCCCGCTCCAAGGTATATAATTTACAACGGCCACGCTCAAGCAGACACTGTCGATGTAGTTATCTTTTTATTTCTACTATAGAATTTGACGTGTACTTTATTTGGTTTTGTCTTCGCATGGTAATCTTGCTGGACTCGCGAATGAATTTCTATTATAAGTCTTATTTTTTAGGTTGTCGTCCAAAAATCTAACAGCACGGAAAGCAGAAACTCGGACATTGGCGATCCTGCAGATAACCCAACCATGATGACCGCTTGCCGGACTGTGACAGTGATTCCCGGTAAAGGGCCACCCCCAGAAGCTCCAGTTTGTTGCTGCATGACCGGGTAGAATGTTTTCTTCAGATTTTGAATGGATTTTCACCTCATTTAATTCCCTGGATTTTCAGTGCTCAAGTGCATCGGTGTATCGAAAATGTTTTTCATTATTTCTGACCAATTTAGGTGTGCCAACTGCGTTTGGATCGAATACGCGCGAGAACTGACCGAGTACTACCGAGACGGTGGCGACCATGCTCTACGCGAAATCGAACTATTGGACGACGAAAACATTAAAGCGTTTTTAAAGATCGAAATTAAATCTATATGATCAACGCATGTTTTTTAATCTCACACCGTTATGAATAAGACACAAAAATACTCAAAAATATTTATTGACGTTAGCACTAAATTAGTTTTGTACAAATATTGACATTAAAATAAAAATTATTTTTGTCTAGTACACTATATACACTATTCTGTCATTATTTCGGAAAGTTGAACGTGATCTTGGCAATGATTCACAATTTCTGAAAGCAGATCAGAAATTATTGATATTTAGCGAATATAGGAGCAAAAGACTAGTACCGACAAGTACTGAAATATAGATTGATTCCTTACTCTGGATGACCTCCATGTAAGCGAGAGTTGCAGGCAAATCCGGATAATCTTGAAGGAAATTTTTTCCCTGATCGCAACTTTGACCTATCACGATTGATTGAAAAGTAGAATTTTTTTTAGTTCATTTGCATCCGATTTCCGGATTTATCAATTAATATTATGCCTAAAGCATTTGTCACCTATTCTGGGATCCAAGGGCAGTTTCCCCAAGAATGGAACTTGCATTTCTTCCGCCATTTTGACTGCTCCTCCAGTCGTTGGTGGGAAGATTTGACTCTCGGTCTGAAAGTAAAACATAAAAATAATTAAAATTTTCTATCATATCTTCGAGATTACAAGATTAACGACACCATTAACAATGCAAATGAGGATCAAGTTTCCAGGAAAAATAATATCCTAACTTACCTGACATTTCGGGCAAATGAATCCGCTCATGTTTTCAATAATTCCTATTATGGGCAGGCCAACCTTTCGACAGAAATTTATTTCCTTCCGTACGTCAAGTAGCGCTACTTCCTATTCATGGTTTCGAGATTAAAATGTGATATGACAATCTTGTAGAAATTTTATTATCTTGTACTGACTTTTACAATAAATCACAATAATCCCGATGAAAGCAATAAATATATATTTTGTCTAATAAGTTGTATGAATAAAATTACCTGAGGAGTTGTTACGATGACTGCACCATCCACATTAGACGTACTGAGGTACTGAGTCACGGACAAATGCTCGTCAGAGGTACCGGGCGGAGTGTCCACAAGGAGATAGTCAATTTTGCCCCAATCGACATCGCGAAGAAATTGTTTTATTATTCCTCAACGCAGAAAAAAAGATGATGAAAGTTTTAACTTTCGGAATAGTAATAATTTTTTGAATCAGTGTTTTAATGTTTCAATTCAAAATTTCTAATCAACATTGCAAATCATCATTATCTTCAATTCGGAGGAATCAATAATTGCCAATTAAAGATTAATTGCAATTACCATTTTTCTTAGGACCTCGCCAAATCACTGCATCATCCGGACTGGCAAGTAAAAATCCAACAGACATCACTGCTAAATTATCTTCAACGTACTGGAGAAAACAATGATGCAGCATTTTGACACATCCAATCATTAAATGAACATCAACGAATTTTGAAAAAACTAACGTCATGAGTGATTTTTATCAAACATTTGCTCTTGTCGCCGGCTCTTGATTGTCGTCCAACAATCACTTCTCCACCAGTCATAACGTCATGAAATTGATTTTTATCTTACCACGGGAGACCAACCAGAACCACTTTGATGCACCTAATTGGATTTGTAAAATATATATATAATTCATACTAATAGTTGTTTATTCGGTGATCAACCTTTCAAATTTATTTCGAATTATCATGAGCAAAGATAAAAAATCACAACTGACCTGCTCGCTCTGTATGCCTAACATGGTTGGAATAGAAGGGCCGCAAATATCAATATCCATTATAGCAATCTAAGGAAATAATAAACAAAAACAATTGTTTCTTAGATAGCTTTCTGTGATTTTGTTGATGACACAAACTAGATTGAGACTTTCCAATATTAACCAACTTTCCCATCGTATTTTTGTTTACATTTTTATTGTCATCTGTAGCCAATCCTCTCGCAAGTGTTGTTGTGACTGTGCTCTTCCCAACGCCACCTTTGCCAGACAAGATCAAGATCTTATGCTTGACATCGACAAGCCTGTCTCTAATGGCAAAAATATCTGAGAAGGAAAAATAGACATATTATTTGAAATCATATTCTTAACAAACCGACCATTTTTGAATTTTCAATCCGCAGGACGATGTAGTTAATCTGTAGCAAATAAAATATACCTGGATCCGGGCCTTTGCCTTGGCCGGTGGAGCACAATGTTTGGTTGGGGCATCCTTGGCACGACGATGTCTTGCCAGCCAAATCGCTTTCCGTTCCAGGACAATCTGGATATACATCAATGATTTGATTATTGCCAATACATTTCCAATTTTAGGAATTCCGCAAAACGATTGCCCGAACTCGTACATTTTTGTGTTCGCAAAGAGACCGGCTAAAAACACTATCATTGACAAACCTGCACCATGCCTAGTGACACCATTGACTCAAGTTTTCGCTTCTTAAGAGAAGGCTAGATCGTTCTTGTTGAAAGTCATACCTTCATCATTATTTAGATTTTAGATTTAGATATAATTATCGCCGCGCCGTGGCATTATGGCGATTTCCGGAAGTTGTATTTTAGTGA
>JAQGBY010001181.1:0-31764 GCA_034698785.1 Mycogona germanica
CGCGTCGGGTTCTCCGTCCGGCGACAGTCGATTATTTTTTTTTACTGTGGGAAGAAAATCAGTTCGGTACTTCAACATCTTCAACTTCAACAAAGTAACGTAGACGCTATAAGTGTACAAACACAAAACAGAGCCGAAATCGTCGACTTTTTACATTTTCTTCGTGTGCGGTTATTTTAAGGTGCTGCATGTAGTAGCCATCACTCCATTCATATGCCTTATATTGCAATACTTTAGTAGTCACTAATCACTCAGGTTCACCATGTATATGCATTTGTGCGAGCATATGGAAACGAAGCTTGTCAGTCGACAATTTCCATAAAAATGCAAAAATAATTAAAAAAGTAAAGCTTCAACAGGAAACTAATTTCAGGATGATAATAATGGACATTGGATGGTTTGGATTGGATGAATGGTTTGATGGACACAATTATACAAGCAACAAGTAAGATTCCCTTGTCAAAGGTTCCCTTGTCAAAAGCTGCACAATTATTGTGTCAACTTAAACAGTAAGAAAGATTGCCGGTAACTAAAACAGTAAGAAAGATTGCCGGTAACTAAAATCACTCAATTGCATACTCAAAATTTTACGAAACTGTTTTCCTTCTTAAAATTTAAAAAGTCAGCGATAACGCATTTTAAAGTTCATAATTACTAGTTGAAAGTTAGAAAAAAAAACATTTTAAAATAATTAAGGATGTCTGTCTGAGAGAAAGTTAATTAAATATATATACAAGAAGTCTAGCTACAGATATATACTACTTTGTTATTCCGTTAGTCTGCCATATAACCACATTTGACCAAGAAAATCAATTATTAATCCGATTCTTTCAAGACTCTTAATTTATTTAATCATTATACCATTTTCATTTTGTTTCTCATAGAACTAGTTTTAGAATGGCGAAGTTTTAGAATGGTTTCACTCAAGAAACGTATTTGATAGTCGGTTCAAAACTCGACTTTATCTGGACTCGTTGTAAAAAGTAAAGATGATACCAAGCCTAGACAAGTTCCGTAAGGCTTGATTGGAACCTAAAAGCGCAACAACATTTACTTAGTTGCTATACTTTATTCTGACAATTCCAAAATATGTTATCCTGTAACCAACCCTTTCATTTTTTACACAAACAAGAGTTGTCCTGGTTGAACTAATTCTTTATTGTGTGAAGTAATTCTTAACTGCTCAAGAACCGGAGTTTCGAAATCCAATGTTTCAAATTTGCGTATCTCCAGTTTTGCGCGACAACGCGCGTCTCCAAATTCTGAGGTTCCGCGGAATAGCTTACCGAGCGACCAATTAGAAACGTTTCCGTTATCAACCGCCGATAAACGTGGGAGTGATTCCTGCTCCCGACGACAACCATCCCGTCTCGTACACGTGTGCAATGGAAACGGTCTCGCGTCAACGACGTCATCAATCCAGTTATCCGACGGCGTCATCTCTCCTCCAACCGCGCTCGTCATCGCGCAGACATATACATGTATACCGTGTATAGAGCATGGTGACGGTTCATGAGGGTGCATCTGGATAGACGCTGTTGGAACGGGAGACGGCCAGGACAGAACAGCTATATACAGTAGGTGGAACGATGAAGTCTCCCGTCAAGCGACTATAGACAGCAACGACTCTTGATCTCTTCCGTAGACCTTCCATCCGCCTAACTACACACCCTTCCTGATACATAAAAACAAGGGAACTATGACATACAAAGTATTTTTAGTTATTTTCATTGACACGGGGCGAAAAACCGCGAAATATTTCTCAAGTGTTGTTGCGGCGATTATTTACCACAGTTCTTATTGTCCATACCTTGACGTACATATCATTTGTGGTGTTTTAGATATTGAGAGACAACTGTGGGCTATATAGTTTTACATATAAATCGTAGAGTTGTAGTTCAGCTGGTTTAGAGCGTTCTCCACTGAGTTTTCCATCAAACATGAAATTATATTTTTCGCAACTATTCAATTTTTATTAATAAAGCTTTAGTTGGAGTTCGCCACTTCGCTCGATGGACACGTCAAGAACGGATGACATGGCAAAAGCATTCGACAAAAAATGAAAGTTGAAGTCCTTATTGATATAGTCGTAAAAGGTCATTGGGTACAGGGGGAAAAACACCCCGCACTACAAATCAAGATAGAAATATCAAAGCGGATTCTCGGGTACCAAGAGGACAGTGGCGAGATCTGCGCATGCGTGCGTCGGTCGGGCAACACGCGCGTCCCTATCAAACCTCATCGTAAAAAAAGGGAAACGAAATCAGGCGCAGGAAAAAGGTAAAGCTTAGAAAATGGCCAAGTAAAATCGATGTTGATGGGCTCGCGTTACCCAGAAGCCATCAGCATCGTAGCTCGACATCGGAGACCCCGTCCTTCTCGTGCGCACAACTGTAGAGATACGGGAATGATTCGATCCTGTATGGAGGTGAATGCGCGACGGTTAAGCCTAGTCCCACTCCAAATGCCAGTCACTAAAAAAAATGAGGACCACTATAAGAAGCGACGATAAAATATATACCCAACAAGACGCATTGTGTTTCTTTTTTATGTTGTTGTTCTTTTGGACAAATTGACTTTCTGGCTTTGGGACGCGCCTAAAAGCTGGACATCCTTATACAGAAATTGTTTGCAAATATTCCTCAGAAAAACATATTTATTTTAAGATAAAAGGACCTTTGTATGTATTATACACACCAGAGGTGGTTTCGGAATAGAGCTTACAACAACAAATGCAGAAGTAGCGAGGCAAACAGACGCCTAATTTCAATAAAGGTTCGAGAGAGCGTTTGTAGGAATGGTCAACAACATCATCACATCTAGTAGGAAATTTTAGTGCTCTATAAAGTGTTCAAATTAGCATAATGAACATTAAATTAGTCTAACACTAGGCTTCATTGGCCACGCAACACACCATACACACAGCTGCAATGTTTGTTAAGTGGAGTCTTGGGGTTGAACGCTTTTCGCCATTGCTAAGATTTTTAATTTATATAAACAAATATAAAAAATTGCTTTGATAATTAAGAAATCGACTAATCTGGTTATATTTTGATAATGTCGGCACGGTAATGTCTAGTCCTACCCCTAAAAAGCCGAAAGCTTCAAAGGACATAAAAAGCAAAACCAAAAACGTTAACTTCAGTTTCTCTAAAATACTCGTCTTTTACGGTAACATTTTTATCTCGCAGGCAATTGTTGCGCAAAGGTTGATAAAGATGTATTTTAGAGACAAGAATTACTATTCTGCGGAGGTTTTACTCTACGGTTTAGCTGAATGACCCAGTCGCTCGACTTTATGATCATTCGAAGTTGGCCGTGTTACATATCTGTTTTAGTGCCATCTCTCGAGCCTTTCTTTGAAACGCCCGATGGACCGCCGCTCCACCGCTGAGACCATTTAAAACGCTCGCCAAAAAGTCTAATAAATATATCACGAAGACAGAAAGCATGCCAGAGTAATACAAGGGGCTAAAACATGTATGCGACTCTATAGGGCAACAAAAACGATAAATGGTTCGGAAACGATGTAGGCATCCCGAGACCCCGTGCTGCGAGCCTAGCGTCTTGTAAGAGATGAGCGAACCGATGTAAAAATTATTCACCTTCTCCAACAGGCTTCCACCCGCTTGGGGCGCCACGCAGCGTCGAAAAAAATCAATTCGGATTCGGCCGCATCTCAATTTTAAACTATCAGATATGTACGGTTATCTTTTTCACGGTTAACACAAACACAAAATTATTTAAATGAGGATGGTCTTAGGAGGATAATGTTGCGAACAGCACCTGATTGTTGGTCTACGTAGTCAGAGAGCTTCGAACTATTCAAGACCTTCGAAAGTACGTTTACTTTTTTATTTCATTTTCTACCCTATAGATTTGGTAGAGATATGTCAGGCGGCGAAAAAAAAAACTTATCATTAGTTTGAATGGCCGGGACCACCTTGGAAAGTAAGAGCAGTTTTGCAGGATGTGTAATCGGGTCTCCAACAGCGTTCCCAGTACAAAAACGGTTTTAAGTAGTTGCCTTAGGGGGATTGGCGAAAATTGCGCCGCAGAACTTACAAACACACGCTCATGCAGATGAATTCGTCCCTTATATACGGTTGTGTCTATCCAATTGAGATCAGAGACCAAGCCCACAATTTTTACATTATTTCTAAATTCCAAAGTAATCGTAAACCAATGAATAGATACAACCTGTGACAAAAACACAGAGGAATTGCTTTCCTTGAACACAAAGAAATGAACAAAAAAATTAATAATGAGCACCCTAATTTTAAGCAGTTTCTCTCAACGTCTACAGGTAAAGCAAACAGGTCCTGCGAACATTCCTCCTTACGCGGGCATGTGGGCCCCTCGATAATATTGTGAACCTAGATAACCAATATCTTGCAAATCGATGACAAGCAAAATGGCGCCCAACAGAGTCGCGTGATTGAAAGTCGTAATAAAAAATAGTCTGTGTTGGAGGGAAAAATTGAAAGTCAGCGATCGAGCTAAGAAGGAAAAAAAAGCGTAAAATAGGGCTGCTCATTACGGTAGATATTAAATGAGCTTCTTTCCGGGGGGTTATTCTCGTGGAAGTCTAAGCGCGTGGTTGGATAGCTAATCAACGTCGCTCGGAGCACCGACGGGACTTAGAGCGTTCATACCACCCAGTTTGCCTGACACCTTCCATTTTTTTTTTTTAGAGAGAAACACAATACACTGTATTCAGTATTATAGTTTCAAACTAGATACATCAACGTCGAAAATTCATTAAGCTGCATCAAGTAGGCAAGGAACATTTGTAATTTGTAAGATGTAACTGACAGAATCGTACAATAGTACAAATAGTAGATTCAACTTTCTCTCTCAAATAAAAACACTTTTTTTTTTAAATATCAATAAGGGAAACATCGAATTTCTAAATAATTTCACAATTTGCATGAGAACAAACTCAATCTTAAAACTCAAACCCACCCAAAACAATAATTTCAGAAACGAATTTCACCAATTCAATACTGGGCATCGATACATACATAAGAAAAGCGATGTTTTTATTTGTATATGTTCTAATAAATGCATACATGTGCGAATAGATAATTTCTTTTAGTAGTTAAGTTAGTTTCTTGCAGTAGGATAATTGAGATTTTAAAACAAACGGTTCCTTAAGTATACGATTTTTTGTGCAAAACCTCGAAATCATTTCACAAAATCAATGGAAAATCACCACGTTTGTCACAAAAACCAAATGCTAGCCTTCGCTCGCTTCATTGCAACAAATCAAAACACGACATCACACAACTAAAAAAAATTCAGCCACAAAGGACCCAGACGCTAAGCCAGGTGCCACAGCGGTGCGCCTAATTACAAACTGTTTATAAAGATGGATCCTTTGGATATACACGCTGGAGAGTCAATTAATCCCAATTTCCCATGATATTTGCTATACAACTCTATATAGGCAACAAATCTATTTTGCCAAAAGGTAATTGGCGGCAGGCTATCTGCGCGCCAATGGGGACTAGAACAGACAACCTGCTCTTTCGTTGTCTCTCGCCAATAGAGAATGGTACCATCATGTTGGGTGTGTCGCTGCTCGGGATTAGACGGTCATCTTGCCTTTCTGCAATGGGATTACAAATTACATTTACAAGTAAAATAAGTAGCGATAAATCGACATTCGCCACAAGTTGAGTTGAACGTGATTTAGGTTCTTGCAACCTTAAAAGGAGTGATTTTCACTTAAAGTGACCTCCCGACTGAAATTTGTATTTAAAAAAATTAATGAAACTTCAAATTCGATAACAAAAATGATGTTTCGTCGAATTAATTTCCCTTGTATTTTTCAGAGCTGCCGGTAAAATACCATATAGGTTCGAATGCGTCTCTGCGAATTTATTGGTTGCGCGCCCACCACCCACCAGGTCTATATTGAATATGATTAGGCAAAACAATTACCGAAACCAGATCCAAACGGAACTGCCGTTTCTCCGTACGAAAGTAAAATGGCGGAATATCCAAGATGGCCACTAAATTCCCTAACACGACATCGCGAGCCCAGAGACATACAGATACACCAGATCCTATTACCACAACAAGTTTCCTCTACCCCCACCCCCCAGACCCAATTTCACGTACACGCCCCAACAAAACACCCCACCTTCCCACCCACCTTCAGTTCATCAGAGCGAGAGCAGCGCCATCACGAAGACCTCCAGCTGACACCAACGAAATTCCGTCATCCTCCATTCTCCCGCCAGGAAAACTGCCAAATTGAGCATAATTGTGATAAATGATTCTCTTCACGCCTGCGAGCAAATAATCTCAGCAATTACTGATGTGTGTGTCTATTTTTTTTTTTTGGTGTGTGCCCGGGTATATACACACACCCAACACGTCAACTCGTTGTAGAACGTCCTGGGGATCAGTGATGCGCTACAATGGAAATGGATTGATGTCGATACTTTTAAAAAGTAAGCGGGACGGGTCATCCGGTGACCCGATTCAGCAATCACTCTTAATTATTCGTCGTTCTGCTTTCATTCATAATATGGCGATTCCCGTTTTGCATTTTTCCCCCACCATCGAAGGTTGGGGATTACGCCAAGGTGGAATCCGACGCCTAATCGGTTTATATAGTGGGGACGCGTGTTTATTGACTACGGTTGATGTTGATTATCTAACGCCAACACATGCTTTCCCAAAAATCAATACTTTTCCTTCACATATCGATTGAAATTCCTAATTGGCAAAGGCATTGGTAAAGGTAGGCAATTCGACACCTAATCTAATAGTACAGAATTGTTAATTAATTGAAATTAATGTCCAATTTAATGTACAAAATTGAGCAAACTCTTCAAATTACATTCAATTTAAAAATAATTAAAATTCACATGCGGGCCAATTGTGCCCCTCATCATACACTACAGTGAAGGTAACTAAAAAACAATATACAGTAAAATCATGAATATTTAAAAAGATAATTTTAAAGTTATTAGAGGCTGAGACGGTTTCGCCCAGTATTGTAAAACGGGGAAATAGTGATGAGGATATTATTCGAAGAATCTTAAACCATCGGTAGTCCTAAAGTTCACAATCATCTTTGTTTTTGGTGACGTCATTGATGCAATCTAATTTTAGCATCCGCCTCTCAGTCGAACGTGTGATGAGCATGTGGTGGTCACATGGTGAATTGTGGCCACCACATACCCACACTGGTGGCCATCTATTGCGCTATTTGTGCTTGTTAAATTCATATCTTATGAACACAGCAACATAAGAGCATTGAATAAGTTGAAATGACCTAAGAATTTGCGGCACTACATCCACTGAAAATATTGGTGGAACTGCGTTGTGCCGTTTGTTAGCTCTCGAATCAGACAAGAATGGTTATTCATGGTAAATAATAGTTAAAATACATTTGTTCCAATCAGCTGGAGTCGACCGCACTACAGGCGCTCTGTACCCCTCATGGTGCCTAGGCTACATTACCCCTACATGGCAAATTTGACGCGCCAGGTACTGGTTTATTCAGTATTTTCTAGTGTTTACCCAATTGTTTATAATAAAAGAATTTCAATTTTCACCACCGAGCAACACCGGTTCTTAGAAACGTCAAATCACGCCAGATGATAAAAATCATTAGCACAGACAGTAACGCCGCCGGTATCAACAATAGAGATCCGGCTACCGACAACGCCCCATTTTTAGTGCATATATCGAACCCAACAAAAGTGAATCGTGAGTTTTCAATAAAGCGTGATCTCGAGAGAATCTCTCTAATGCTCCGACGAACACTGTACGAGGGTTCGGGGGATGGGCGCGCACCAGGATTACAAGTAGAGCCGCGGCGGGGGTGGAGGCCTAGTAGTAGTAGTAGTAGTTCACCTATATGTCTAGCGCCTACGCACTGCGGTTCTCGGCTGCTATTATACGCTCGATCAAGCGGAACGAAATATCCAGGAGTGCCGCACGAATGCACCGGAGAATTACATGTATATTGGATTGAGGCAGCCGGCCTTATTTTGCATCGAAAAATCTGGTGGTAAACACCATGGAATGGTTCCCCCGTCGCGATACAATGGCTGAAGCAATATTGGACTTTCATTAATTGAATGCGTTCGCCGGTTTCGTGCCCACGCGGAAAAACCCGGCATTATTTGTATTCGCGTGTACAAATATTTTGTGATTTGTTAAAACCATATTCAATCCATTAATAAACTGTTAGAAGAAGCCACCACGTTTCAGGGAATTTTGGTCGGCAAAGGTGATTTGTAAAAAAGATTATAGGTTCATGTTTCTTATACCACTAGCTTTGAAAATGCAACGTCAAACTATTTCGAAAAACACGTTATTGCGTCATACAGTATAGGTAATTATGTTTATTATTGTGGCATGTAGTTTGACAAGCAACAAGCAACAGCAAGTCCATTTTTCCCAATTAAATTTACTTATGCATAAGTGTACAAGTACACGGGACAGAGCCACTTAAGCACAATTCATTGTCGACTTTTTATATATTTTTCGTGTGTGGTTATTTTAATGCACTGCCATGTCTCGAATCATATGCCTTATTGTGAGAAAATTTACTTATTCTGAGTACATATGCGACTATTGTTTAAATTATTGTTTTTACAATGCCACTGTATGTTTTTTGCTTGCTGGAGTAACAAGGCTCGTCCATTGGAAAAACATATTAGAAATGCTAGATGCATATTCAGATAATGACACAGATTACAAGATTTATGCCAACTAATCGTTTAACACGGATGAAAGAAATATTAAAAAAAATGATCTTGTTGTCCTTTCCCATTTTGGTTGTCACCAGACTCTCATTAACGAAAACGTTATCTATTTTTATTTATTATTATCTATTATTATACCACCGGCGGCCACCACCAGTGGGCCTTGGCTGCGCAGCTACGAGCACCTACGTAACTAGAAAATATGACCTCGAATTAAGATAACTAAATAATCGCAATCCCCACATAGAAATAAATTATCATAACCAAGGTCAAACCTAAAATATAACGAATTAATGAATAATAACAAATATTCATTTTGAACCGTGACAAAGAATAATAATTCGAAAAGCGAAATTATTTACAATACACCAGATTTTGTTTTTCGTTTTATCGAAAGGTCGCTTATGATTCATGAACAAACCATGAAAATTAATAACATATAGTTGATTAATTCAAAAAAATGTATCTGTACGTGTAGCTAGTTTTACATCTTGTACTATCGACCAGTAAAACAAATTAATTCCCCGCCATAGGCCCCCTTGGGGGTTGCTTGCGGGTATATATTATAATTGTAATTGCCAAAGACATGCGCATTTGATGGTATCACATAAAATCTACGTGTATTGTAGCCCTTTAACTGGCCAGCCCGTAACAGTTACGGTTTGCCGATGATCCGTATTTTTTGTCGGCTTGCCCAAAACTGGTACTTTGTGAGTTTAAAAAAATACCTTTTGTTACGTTTGTTTTGTACAGAGTAATTGTTTACGTTTTGAAGAAAAAAAATTAATTGTACAGCAGGATGTCGGTCTTTGAAAATTAATTTATAAGTATCGCTTCATTCAAGAAATCGATGTGACATCGGCATTATTCCTCGAGAGCACAAAATCTCTCCACTCCCCCTTTTCCCGTTTACTACCGCTTATATAGACATACATGCTCCATTTTATTCGTATACGTCGATTTGACCGCTTATCGAAGCGCAATAGTAAATGAATTGTCGTATCGATTTTGGTACTACATCTATCGCACAGCCATTTTCCGACATCACGCTACATGTATCCGCCCGAGACCACGTACCTGGAACTAAATAATAAAAAAAAGCACCTGCTTCCAATACTCAATTGTTTGGCGGAACCGATTAAAAATCGACAACTTTTGAGACCATACTGTTAAAAATGTGGGACTGTTCGCACTTCTTCCGATTCGGTTATCGATTTCGGATTGTTTTCGATTGGGAACGTATTTGTTGGGGACGGGTGGAAATCATTTATCGAAATTCAGGAAAGATAGATAAGTTTAGGTGCGGGTTTCGTGAGGATACGGAGCAGACATAGCAGGCTGCTAGCAGCCAACAGTGCCACACGCGCGAGCCCACGGAATTGAATTGATAACAATTTATAAGTGTTGCCGCACGACTGAGAGCGGGGCGATAACGTTGTTGACACAGAGAGCCTGCCGAGAGACGCCGACCAATCCCCCACCTCTAATTAAACTATGGCTTGTGGCGCCCGCCAATAGCGACGCTGATATCTCGTGGCACGGCCAAGATGGCGGCCGCGGCAGGAATGGGGAAGTGCTGCACGGGCGACATGGTGGTGGGGGACGATTCTCGACGTACCAAGATCGATATCATCGTACACCAATTACCAATATATCGCTCAAACGAGAGAAGAAAAAAATTGCGCACTTCACTTTGGGAAGCTTGTTGCCGGGCCGAATACAAAAGGGAAATGGGTATAGATATCTGTGTTAGAACCGGATATGATGGGCACGGTTACAAAACGGGGATCGGTGAAAATGAGTATTGAAGCAATCGAAGTTGGCACAATGACGAGTCACTGGTGAGAATACATTGCAGTCAAACGTTTTCTATGGATCAGTCAGTTATCGAATGAAGGGAGAGTCACAAGAGCAATCCAATGGTCGAGTAAAAAGAAAAGGTCAAATATTGGTTGTGCAGCAGAGAAATCACCATCAAAATGTACCTATAATTGTTAAGAATATCTTGTGATTTAACAATTTGAGAGACACACCTCAAATTTTGTCATCTTAAACTTTCATTTAGCTGATGATCAAAACAAACATTTGGTCACTTAGCTACATAGGAAAGTGACATTTCCAAAAAAATAATTTAAAATGAAATTTGAAAATTTCCAATAGTTAGATAAATATTCTAATGCGATGTCAGGTAGATAAAATATTTATGTTCTGCTGTACACGCGAAATTTGAAACGATATTCTGAAAATTAATTTATGCTGCACATTTTTTTTAATTTCATTATATTTCATTATTTTTAAATTTACTGTAATGTAACATCACTACAGGATTTTCTGTACACCTCTTGGTGCTTAGGCACAATGTGAGGGGTACATAAACATTTATATTAAAAATATTTACACGGATTTATTAGATGAACGCAAGATCCGAAAATGAAAATTTGGTCATAGTCTCTCCGTAATTTAAACGCTCAAAACAACCGCGTGCCCATCAACAAGTATACCTCAAGTAATTATGCTAATAGAACCGGTCGTAGAGCGGGACCTATTACTTCTAAAAACGGTTTGCGGTTAAGCCATTTCCACATTGACACTCTCACTGCCGTGGTTCGCCATCGAGAATGTACGGTTAAGTACGTCTCGCGTCTACATAGGCCTAATTCCACCTCAATAATAATAACAACGTGGGATGGTGATGATGATGATGACGTGCGTCTATCATTAGAGGTCAACAGCAGACACTGCATCGGTCGACGTTTAGTAGTTTAATGGGCGAGCAAAACGATGCGAATGTAATAACAGACGCGCGCGCGCATGCCAAACGCCAGCAACCAAAGAAAAAAAAAGGTGCGAATTATAAATTATGTGTTGGAAAGGTGGTAACAAGTTGATCGGCTCGCCTCCCATGCAACAATGGCGCTCTCGCCCACACCGGTGGCGAATTTCGCCCCGTTCGCGGAACGATGAAGACGTCAAAATTGCGTTCGGACACGCTTGATCGGCCAACGCTGGACCAGAAAACAATCACGCCCAACTATTTGCAGACATTTTTTTTCAAACTATAAAACAAATCATTTCATGACACAGTAGGGTACAAAAATAAAATCTGAGACGCCTACACGATGAGTGAATGATTTCGTTCAACTGATTTATGGGTATTACGCGTACAATTCCCATCATTTTATAAATGAAATCAAATTCATTAAAATCCTACAAATGCATTATTTTATATTCCAATTCAATCTAACTTTTCAAATCTCACAATGTTCATTATGTTACCTTATTTCAAAATGGTGTATTTATTACACAATATATAATTTTATCTTTAAAATAACTTGATTATAACAACGCACCATAATGTTTTTCTTTCTTTCATTCTTGCTCGATTTAGATGTATTTTGCAGCTGACGTCTGTATTGAGTATTTTATTACAGGGTATGTCCAGTCTGCATTGCAACCGTAAACGATATCAGTTCTGATGAATATAAGAGCAAAGGCCAAGACAACAGCTGCCAGAGTTTGACTCAATTTTGAGCATAATAGAGGTAGGTGCACGATAACAAAATATAAATCGGAAGGCGGTCTCGGCATAGTCTTAGATCCTTATGTCTTGATGTGGCCATTTCGCTGGCCAGCTAACGTACTTCCCCTCCCAATCTCCCACACAAAATGAACGAGGCATCATATTCGGAATAACCGCTATAACTTTTATTGGCGTTTGTATGGAATTTTAGAGTATCGATTGGCCCAGGTCATATACTTTATAGGTGGACAATAAATCGGATGGAGATTAAATTTTTTGTTTCACTGAAGCCGATCGGTAAGCTTCTCCGAACGATAATGTGGTTTATGTAATAAAAGTTATTTCGAAAATCGAAAGTGCGGCTCAAATATGATGTCAAAAATATAACTGGTTATGGGGTTTGAGTGGGTAATATCGGGATAAACGGGATAAACGGAACTAAATGGGGGGAGGGGGCAGGCGTTGTTTTTCATATTTGTTTGAGTAAAATTATATAAAGTCCACTGAGAGCAACTTATTAAATAAAAGTTATGAAAAAGGTATTACTGATTATTGAAATTGCAGAGTTATAACCGGTACTCGTGTCATAAAACCACAATATAAAATATTTTTGGTTACTGAAATAAATTCCAGAAAAATATATTTTAAATAAAAGTCATATGATGATTATTTAAGTAATAAAACAATTATTTTGTTAGGAAAAAGGTATCCAATATTTACGTGTAACATACACAAAGTAATGTTTGTTAAAGTAATCAATATTTACTTGAATTCATTCCACATATACTGTAGAATATACTGTAAACGTAGAGAATATACACCTGAACTTTACAGTAAACATTACATGATATTTTCAACATTGCGGTTGGATTTTTATGTTGCTTGTCAATGTTGGCATGGGTTGGAGCAAATAGTTAAGTTAACGAAATTTGTACTCTTTCAGAACATCGAATAATTGATAAGATTTGGCTTTCGGTTTTAATGTTGGTCACAATGCCATCAGCAATATCATGTCACTCTCCAGAGTTGTATCAAAGGTATATATCATAAATTACCTTTTTGCCGAGAGAGAGAGAGAGAGAGAGGACTACACAATGCATTTGCCTGGTGTGTGTATTTGGTTACGGTTTACTTAGGCGAGTGAATAGCGTGTGCCTGACCGGCTGCCTCTGGTTATGACAGAGATACGTCATGGTGGATGACATTTGGGGTCGAGACGCATTAGGAGAAGAGTGAGGGAGGGGGAGGGGAAGCACAAACATGGACAAAGAAAAAATCCCGAGCCAATTGTTGACTTATTTATAAGTCTATAGACACACCAGAAATAGATTCTGACATTTCGGTCAATGACGTTGTCCACCCTCTTCAGACACGTTAAAACCGTCCATCCACTACTAGCCTCTGTCCACCTCTATATTTTCCCTTTTGATCTTGCAGCCTCTTAGGACCACTAGTCAATACCCGATCATCATATTCTGACGATTTCAGCCTAGTTTCAATACCCCCAAATACCCCCATCGGGAGATTCACGTCTACTGATGTTAGATCATTCTGTGACCCGAAGCAACATGTGTGACATGTTTTTTAAAATTTATTTAGAAAAAAGGTTGGCCAAGTGTGTCTGTGGTCGTCTATTTCTTAAGTCAAATCTGGAAATTCGACATTATTCGTAAAATAGTACAGCGGTTACACTTGAGTATTACAGGTACCAATGCAGATTCTACGAATCCCTTCTCGATTTATTTTGTCCCGCGGCGCACCCATGGTCTGGAGAAAACAGGAGAGACATCGGAACCAATCAATTTCCATCATGAAAGACGCGCGTCTATCAACAGAGGTATGGGCGAATTAAAATGTCAGACGCGCGCGCGCCCATGCATGGGAAAACAAAATGAGCAGCCATTGACGACTGACGATCATCGGGATCGCGGCATTGTCGACGTTATATTAAAAAATACATCGCGCATACATACACCTATAAGTACCTTCATACGACTCGTGCGTATGTTCATGTGTATACCTTATTTTTCCCAGTGCATACTCTGTAATACACGTTGATGCGCCATACAGCCAACGCGAACGAATTTGCATCTGAATTTAAGTTGGAAATGTTGCGCGATAAATTGATTTTGCAAAATCGATATCAGCTAGTACTTAAAATATCGATCAATGTGCGTGTATTACAGAGATATACGCGCATAAGTGAGCTTACTGGTTAACATTGCGCCTCAATTGGTTCAAGCGCCGCATACCGGCATCAATGACAACTACCATCATCGCATCAGTTGCTCCAATTTTCCTCCAGTTGGGATTGTTGTATTGCCAGTGATGAGCAGGGGGTTAACAGTCCATCATATTATACGCTCGTATTTTAATAGCCAGGCGATAAAGCGGTTTCATGCAGTTGATATCGTTGTGCGCGTCGTCCTGAGACCACGTGTCCACCCGCCAGACAAGATAAAAGTTCTTCAAGAAGTGCAGGTTCATTTTACCTACAGTTCCCACATTTGTTTTGTTGGCAGCACGCAAATCTGTAACAGACTAATTTGTTACCTCCAGAAATAAAGTTCAAGCTATTCCGACGATGAACAGAGGATCGGCGCATGTGCCATTATGTTCATGGTTGAAGCGCTTTTCCTCGGAGCCTATAGTATTTAAAAAATTTCCAATCAACTGTAGTCAACCGCACTACAGGCGTTACGTACCCCTAATGGTGTTTAAGCACTATGCGACTATGCTATATCGACCAGTACCCCGGGGATCGAAATTTTCGAGCCGGCGCCGGGAATCGAACCCGGGACCGCCGAGCCACAGTCAGTCGCTAAACCAACTGGGCTGCGACGAGTCGTATTTATAATGAGCATCCATATCCACCACTTAGAACGTCGCATTTAAATTGAAGTTTAATTATCTATGTGAATACGAGTGTTTCTCACTGGCACGCTTCGAGTAAAATTATCAACTGGTATTGGTGATGAGAAAGCACCCTTAGCGTCGATAATTAAAAATAGGATGAAACTGTCACCGCTATGAGCGCTGGCATAAATCTCATCCAAAATATATAATAAAGGTAGTAAGAATGCGAAATGCGATCAAATAGCGCCTGGGCGTGCACTTGATCATCTTATGGGAGCTACCTTCGAAAATCTTCCAGCAAATCGCTCGGGGACGACGGCGGCGGATCCGGGGAGGATAGAAGCCGGCCAAGTCGGCACAGAGTTAGAGTACAGAGTTCGGCCATAAATGAAGCCATTTTACACGGAACACTGTATACGGCAATTGCTGTCAATGCGACATGATGGCTTCACTAATAATCATCATTATCCAGTCACGAATAGGTGAGCGGGGAGAAACGCGGCGCGACGATGAAAACGTGGCGGCGGGAGCACCAGCAGCCGCCACCACCACCACCACTACTACCGCCACCACCACCACTGCGCCATCTACAATATCTCAATACTATGCTCGGGCTCGGCCCACCGAAATAATAAACGGGCGGCAAAGGCGGTGAACGTGTGACGGGGGTGGAGGCAGGAACCGGTGTATGTTGTAGTGAGTGGAGAGATGGAGAATGGAGAGCGGTCGCCGACATGAGATTATTATGCATTTTCCAGGCGATTTTATGCAGGGGCACATCACACACAACGAGGCAACCTTAACGCGCGCTTCCAACTTACACACTGGCAGCCAATCCCAATTCACAGGGGTGACACCAGCTCCTTGTTTTATCCAAACCCTTACAGAATGAAGCCTCACCCATAAATTCTCGCGCCATATGATGATGCTACAGAAGACGAATCTTAGGATCCATTAGCCTCCAAATGTATTTGAGCTATTTTTTAAAGAGGGCCACCGCATTTCCGGTCTACAGCATTTCTTCCTTTCCGAAGGAAGGTGTGTTCAGGATTTCTCTCGCTCGAAAAATTCCGAAAATCACCGTCGGGAATCGAACCCGCGATCACAGAATCGCATCTCGACACGCTAACCACTATGTCACACAAGACCTCTTAGTCTCCAAATGGAGATTGGTCCTACGATACCTGTCCCGGTTGGTGCAGGTGATTTACCATTAATCGAATCTGAATACAGTTGAGAGAATTAGAACGATAACACGAATAAATTGGAAGGAACGATTCAAATAAAATTAACATGTCAAGGTTCAGTAGATGACAAAACGACGAAACCAAATTAATCAAATTTTTTCTATGACGTTTTCTTGATATGTGAAAAGGCTAACCACTATGGTCATTCTCATTCTTATCAGTCCACGGGTTCTGCATATACCTGAGTTTTACGTTCCAAAATTGTCTCGGAAAGTCGTTACCAGTCTGTGATCACCCTATGGACTTTCGACTGGAAGACCGATTCGGGAGATGGAAAGAAAGGGCAGATGAATGGTGCCTGAGCCTATGTGCGCGCCCTGAATGCGCGTGAGCGTGTATATATGTGTGTGTGTGGGTGTGTGTGTGGCGAAAAAAAACACGCAATTTCACGTCAGACGGCATATTTCACCATCGGTGTAACTGGCATTTACTGGGGAACGCCCAATTAGTTTATTGCCTAAACAGCCCGCGGAGTTCTTCGGGCACATCTGTTCCAAGCGTGGATGTGCCAGTTTTCCAAACAGTTCTGCGCACCCTCAATACACCAACCGAAAAATGGAATATCCCGGGAAGTGACTTTTCCACCAACACCAGGAACAAAAAATATACAAATTCATTCAGGAAATAAAATTCTTCGGTGCCGAGCAAAGAGCGGCCGTCTTCGAAAATTTGATCTCAATACCTTTAAGCGTACAAAAAAAAATTCTCAAGAGCACGGGCCACTCAGAAAAGCATCAAGTTTAAGATAAAAAAATTTGAAGAAATTCTCTTTAATAGAAATGAAATCTACACCATAAAAAAAACTCCAACACAATGACAATACTCTGTAGCTGCAAAGATTACTTCAAGACGACTGTTAAAACGGTTAAATTGGAAAGTAATGAGCAAAATAAAATTGAACACATAATAATACAAACTACATTTATTTTGAAGGCAGCTAAAACGCTTTCATTATTTACCCCCCAATTAAATTCACCAATATCGATCGATGGAACAAAAATTTTATTCTAACAGAACATAATCAAAAATTCAATGCGACAGTTACCTATTTAAAATTTAAAATTTTGGAAACAATGAAACAAACAGATTCACGAAGCATAAGCTAGACATCCTATTTGCGAAACGTTGTATAACTTTGGGAGTTAATCTAGCGGATCCGCTAGCAGGTTTCACAAAGGCTTCCTCAAATTCCTTTCATCGGGATTTCCACAGGTATGGTTAAGCCTTCAGGAGTGTGCATCGAGTAAAAATCGTTAGGTCGCTTCGTCGACTTAGCCCATTAGAAGCATGAGCCGGGTATAATATTTCCACAAGTATAATTGCAAAAAGGAAAAAAAATTGTCGTGCAATGTCTCCCGAAAACTATAGTCGCTAACAAGCTATCATAAAAATGTCATATAATTCAAATATATATATAGAAGTGAAATGCAATATACAATTCCCCAAGCCCTAAGGGTACACCAATTTTACTGAAAATGCAAAAACGGTATTCGTGCGGTTACTATGAGCAGTGCACATGTTCACGTTGTTAAAATTGATATACAGTGCATTCTGTTTTTCTGTATTCTGTATCTGTTTAGATAGGAATATTTTGAATTTGCTTATTACATAAAAGTACTGAATGCCATTAAAATAAATTTTTGCCAGTTTTGTTAACCACAAAGACCCAATAATGTATGTGCTAATGTCATTTTATAAAATACCATTATGACACGAAAAAAATTATTTTACCCAAATATTTTTCCGCTAAGAAAAACTAGTGCAGTCATCATTTGCAAGTTTCGCTTTTTGAAGTCAACGCCAGTATCTGTTAATTCACTGAACGCCATTTTGACCGTATGAAGCTAATCCTTATATCTCTTTGGTGTTGCGCCGAATCGTGTGAGGCTTTCCGTGCTTTCCGTGCGCCGATAATTAAATAAATATAGAAGGCTAAAAAATAAATGGGAACCAACGAAGTGGACGGTGAATAATTAAATCACACGGCATTTATTCATAGAGGACAACATGTGCGTTAATTGCACGCGACACCTTGTTTGCCGAAGCTGTTGCGGCAATACATTTTTCGCATACTCCAGAGACCAACGAGTTATTTTCTAATTTTTACGAATATAAAATCTTTAAAGAATGGCATAGTTTGAAAGAAGTGGACTTTAATGTACATTGTAGTTAACGCTCGTCGCAATGCTGCCCCTAGGAACAACCTGGTGGGCAACCAGGCATACCATCGGATCACAAGACTGAACCAAAACAGTGCGCTAATTTCGCTTTCGATATTTATATGCGCCGACTCAGGGGTGGTCTCAGGAGCAGGCCAACAGCGGGCACTCAAATTAGTGTAGCGATAAGCGTGGACAAAATTCACAATCATTGTTTCTCGAAGAAGGCGCAGACGTCAGACGCGAAACAATAGATTTTCTCTGGCGAACACCGGGACTCTCCTTCCCACCCATTCCTCCCACCTAATCCATCCGTAGACGTGCGAATACACTCGTACATGTATCTGCAAACGTGAGAGCATTCGTACATGTAGTTAACTAGAGCTTTACGATAATCCTCCGGAGATCTGATTTAACTGGAGTAGTTTTGGACACGGTTAGCACAATGTTAGCATATCAAATATAGTAAAAAAAATGACGTTGACTGACGTTGCAGGCTCTCAGGAGGAGACAGCTAACGAGGCAGTACCGAGAAAGAGTGGCAAGACCATTGATAACGCGCCACCGAAATCGATAATGCTACGGAGGGATCTTCCGAAGCCTGAAGCACCCTGTACGAAAACAATAGTTACGCCCACCACGTTGCGTGCTCCAGGGTGGGGGAATCGGAGGTGGGGGGTGGAAGGAGGGAGGTGTATAATTTAGTAGCGAGACCGACAATTTGCGTGGCTCGGTGGGTGGAGATCAGGCGATGGCCAACAAAAAAGGAGAAAAAAATTGTGCACACACTCACACATGCATACATACACAGGGTGAAGGTGTACCGCAATCTGTAATTACAACTTTCTTCCGTCAAATCTATATTAACGCACAAAAGACGAAGGCGCTCGACCATGTACAGACCACACACTGAAAGAAACCGCTGGGAAAGGAATTATTGTCGGAATTTGTCACCCTGCGACAATTGAAATTCCCTCCCGCCTCTTCATCCTTTCTAACCCCTCACTGGTAAATGTCACAAATTTGACGCAGCGAGTGCATGGAGCTCCAAACAGTGAATACGTAATGGAGGTCTACTTAATCAATTGATAATTTGTTAGGGCAAACTCATTTTTGTGTGTGTGTGTGTGTGTGTGTGTGTGCTCGCGGATCCGAAAATCAATTCGCCGTCGCCGTGAAATCGATTCTCGCAGACGAAGTTATGGCGCAAATGACCGTTATTTTCTCCCCCTCCTCCCCCCATCCAACCACCACCACCATCTGATATCCGAGAATAAGGAACAACCCGTTCTCCAATTCTCTTGAGATCCTCTGCTCGCGATTGAGAATAAGATCTGCTTCCGTGAGCTTTACTACCCAAATTATGTTTTCAAATATTTATTCGGTAATTAAACGTTACGGTAATTACAGGTAAATTAAACGCTCGAACAGAATTTAAAAAACAGGATGACCTATTTAGTCATGAATGGATTCATTCTCCTTGACGTTTGTGATGTCAGCGCATTTCGGAAAGAATTCAGTGACATCAGACTTCATGGAATTTCTCAAGCGCTTTCAAACAACAGAAATGTACGATCAAAGATGCGCAAGAAGCGAAAATATTCAGCCAAAGTTGCCAGGCATATTTTCGAAACAACCTAAAATTTCGATGTTTAATTTCTTTTTAATTTCTAATCAACTGTAGTTAACCGCACTACAGGTGTTGCGTAATACGATTTCGAATTAAAATTTGCGTTTCAGGTAAAACCTTTTGCCCCCAAAAAATTAAGATTTTTGGACTTGATAAGACAAAGTTTGATATTTGAATTTATCCACATGAATTTGCAGAAAATATTACCGTTCATTGAACGTAACGTTTGTGATCAAGGATCCGGGACTAGTCCCCGACATCATGAAGAAACTCGGCCAACCGCCGAATGATCGTGATATCCAAACCACCCACTTATTCACCCCTCACCGCCTCCACTACCCCACCCACATACATTCTCCCCACCACCACCACCACCACCACCTTTACCATACCTCCTCCCCCGTCAACCGCCGAATACCGTAATTCCTGTCCGTTTTTAACGACCTCGCCGATCGGCCAAAAGTGGAATTCAAATTCATCGCCGATAATTATACGCCGTAAAAACTTTTATTTGCGTCGAACACGCACCGAGTCGATATGGAGGACTTATTAAAGTCCATGTGTATTCAGCGCACCCCGGTACGGCGCTCGCGAGCCCAGATTATTAATTTTTTTCTTCTCCATACGTCGGGGGCAATAATACGTGGCTTATCCGCGAAACATGCGACGAGAAGCATATAAATGGATTTACGTGCTGTAATGTAGGACCGGCCCCGCTACAACCCATTTTGGGGCCTGGGCGCAAATCGTGGCATCACCTGATTAGGTGGACACGTGGAATCCGAATCTGAACATATTGAAATTATCACGAAAATGAGTGAAATTGTTGTGGTCACCTTCCCAAAACAATAATTACTATATAAGTGAATCGTTACGGACTCGAACCAGCAACCCTTTTTATCAGTAGCCAGACTGGGCCAACAGGGAGGGACGAAGCCTTCCATGCAGCAAAACCTGTCTTTCTAACGTAAATTTTGAAATTCTTTTGACAATTTCCGATTCTCTTAAGTGTACAAAAGTGAAATCGTCGTTAGTCAGTCAGACTATCGAAAGAAAATACCAAAACATTTGTAAAGCGCCGACAGATAAGATGGATTGGTAAACGGAACCGTATTATAACACTTACAGTAAAGATTTTTTTCACAATTCAAGTAGAAAAACCAGACTTACACTACTCTGGATTTTATCCCTTTCAATAATCATCTAATTCGTATCTTGAAATCTGTCTGTTCATGACTTATTTTTAACTTCCAATGTCAAACTGTATCGTCAGATTACACACTGATCACACGTACAAAAGAAACCAGTCGAATCGTTTCTAAGAAAAAGTTGGTACAGAGCTTACTCATACGAAGAAAAAACTACGATATACTTGAAATATACTTGTACATGTACTTGCATGCACTAGCTTTTCTTTTGATAGCGATATTTCACCGGAAGAATAGACTGGTTTAATAAAATATCAAGTTCTCCAATTATTCGCAAGCCGTCTTCATCCAAATTTTTCTCAGAATTCAGTGTATTTAAAATGCGGAAACAAATTGTTTCGATATAGTATTTCACCAAAATTAATTAAAACAAACCATCGCTTGTAATCTAATTGTTACGTGCCTTTACAGGTTAACCAGTAATCGATTTTTGGCTCCACCGTTGCCATTCCAGCTGACCCACGAATTTGATATTGCCCTATCGACACAGACAGTAATTATAATGATAACATCCATTTGATCAATGTTCAGTTATTGCTCGGATTCATACCGTAGGGTGATCTGACTGTCCCCCTTGCGGTAATAGCCATAATAATGACCGACCTCAATCTCAAAACATTTCCAAATTTATACGTCCTGTGAGTTATTGATTCGAGCATGCGCATTGATTCCAGTGATATGCAGATGAATCCGCACCCATCTGATGGCCCCCGGTTTTGATGATGAAGGGAGACCCGGATTTGATATATTCTTATATCCGGCGACAACATGAACATTGACCCGTTTGACCTGCAACTCGACATCGGAACATACATAGGATAACCGCTGGCAGAACTGCCAAGTAGGCCTACCACCAACCACCGCTCGTTAATATTTTTACAGCTCGTTAACAGTTCATCAGCGCGAGAGTGCATAAAACCGGCGATTTAGGTGTGTGTGAGTGTGGGGTACATGGTGGGTCGGAACAAGGTTCTGAACAACCCCTTTGTGCACCGAGAGTGCTCGTCAATTTCGATTGTCGTTAATTAAATGATAAGCCATAAAAATACAATAACAATACGTGTTACCTCGCCGACATCATTCAAAGAAGCTCTTTCATTCGACACTGGAAGTAGACTCAACGATGCGTAGAACATCGTGTGACGTACGATTTAGAACAGAAGCTGACAAAGTTGAGTACATTAATTAAAATTGAGTATAGAAGGAATATATTCTTTCCTAAAGCATAATTAATTTTAAGAGAAAAAAGATACGAAAGAAAATAAATAATTCGATTGCTTTTGTTGCCTTTTTAATAAGATGGTGTTGGTTATTATTTGCTTTGCGCATTGGCTTGTGCATGAAGCGTCCCACCTTCGTTCACCCTTGAAATAAAAGTGTTTGCTTCCCTGTAATACCAGCATGCTATCGGTGATTGCCACCAACTGCTTGCTGCCTGCACGATAAGCCATTAAACCCCGCGATAGGAAATTGCCCGTCGATAACGAAAGGTATTTAAAAACAGAATCTATTGTTCGAATCGAGGAGTCTCAGCTACTAGGGATTACAGAATGTATTGAGAATATTACAAAGATATATAGGGTGGGGGGGGGGGGAATACAATAAAAATAAAAATAAATAATTGCAACGAACCGGCAGCGGGTTCAAAATGCTCATGTTGTATCCATTGGGAATTCTTCTGTATCTACCGATGTTCAATCAGGAATAACCTTATACATTCTCATGAGGCCATGACCTTTAATGTGGAGAGATTCTCTGTTGGAAAATGGTGGAACTCATTCAATAAATTCAAATACAAATCGAAACTACCTCGTATTAAATTGCTAAGTAAATTTTGGAGAGAGAATAAAATGTAATAATAAAAAAGATATAAATTTAAACAATCTTCACGAAGTGAGAGGCGGATTAGTATTTAAATTTGCGAGCGTACACGTGTATCTGTAACGTCTTAAGTCACAGACGGCGCCTCTCGCCCAGAACCGAACAGATGCCCACATCGGAAGTGTATTGCCTCAGGTTGGCAACTTGCATCTCTCACACACATAAGGAACCAAAACTGATCACATTTCAGAGGCGATTAAGACTTAACGATCTCCGGGAAAACATCCACCGTCACCTCCTCTCTCCTCTGTGCTCTGTGCAACGCTTAAGACAGCCGTATAGACAACAAATCCTCGCTCACGGAGTTTTGGCATTGCGGTCTTAAAAGACTTACTCTCATTTTCTGTATACACAGCTGTATCCCATGTATACATCTTTCGCTCGTCTTCTCTCTCTGTCTCTCTCTTACTCTCCCCTCCGACAGGCCCGGTATTGCTATCGGAGATTTTCGCCAATCCGAGTCTCGGAATTAACTCCTCAGTAAATAGTCTTTCGGGTAAGCGCTGAGCACGACAGAGCGACGGAGAGAGAGAGAGAGAAACAGGAAGAGAAATCTAGTCAAGTATATCTCTGGTCGACATTATCAAGTGTACGCTCCCCGTGATAAGACAAGAACATGTCAATTCCCATTCGGCGACCCTCTCCCTCTTAGCCGCTTTCACCGCCCTCTATTTTCTTCTGCTTTCGCTGCACCTCACCCCACCTTACGAACGAGCTCGCTTTTCGGAAAAATCGTAATTAGCAAGACCAAAGACTCGGCAGCGCCACTAACGGCGAACAATCTTTAGCTTATACTGTTACACTTACATAACAATGGGAGGTGTCGAGTGGTCAATAGGATAGCGCGTTTTCCTCGTGGCCCATGATCGCGGTTTCGATTCCGGCCGACACCTTCAGAATTTTTCGGGCGAGAGGAATTCCTTTCCGTGCCTTCTTTTGGAATAAAAGTAAAATCACGACCCGTACCTGTACAATATCGAAACGTTAAAGATCCAATTTCCAGGGCAGCCTAGGTTAGGAAAAATTGCCAGCTCGCCTACCTGGGGGAAGGGGGTTAAGATCAACGGTGAACCTCCTGAAAAAGCATTTGTTTACATAACGACCGAGTTAGGAGATGATCTAAAACAAATTACCATGCAAATACAGAGAATCACATAAAATTAAAATTTAACAGAGCATGGAGAATGTGTGGAAGCAATTACTACGAACACACAAACAAGAAGAATTTCACTGAACATGTCAAATTTTTTTTAAATCACATTGGCGCACGTGTAGCGTGTTTGCAACATTTGTCTCGAGATATTTGTTAGGAAGGTCCACCAGCATGTTCACCCTAAACCCCGCTCCCCTCAGGAGGCGGCTTAGTATAAGCTACTAGGTAGGGATCTTCACCGTTTTCCTAAAATCGTACAGGCACGGGTCCCACGGCTTTACTTCCATTCCGAAGGAAGGGGTGTGTTGGAGTTTCTCTCGCCCGAAAAATTCCGAAGGCGTCGGCCGCAATCGAAATGGTGATCACGGGCCACCAGGAAAACACGCCATCCTCTCGACCATCACACACCTCTATAACATTTGTTTTACAAAAAAAAAGGTAATTCACCACGTCAGACGCTGCACTTTTCACATATCACACTGTACACACACCCAAGCCCAAGTCCAATCAAGAAAAAGTCACGTTTTACATTTAACACCGAGCCATTTAGAAAGCCATCCCCATATCTCCCGCCACCTCGCCCACGCAACGACTGCCGCGCCTACCCCTAACGGCCGCTCGCTTTGCTTCAATCCCGTCGTTAGCCGTTCGTTCCCGTGGTCCGTTCGTGTGCCTCCCTCCCTTCCGCCCCCACACCCCACCCCTTCACCGACCGCCAGCGGCCGAACCCGACGACGACAGCGACCTAAACGAGGAGATCCACCGCGCCACGACAATGGCCATCTTCCAGATCGCTTAGTTTGCAACAATCTTCATCAAGCCAACGTCAAGGAGTTTTCACAATTTGGCCGCCCAAGCGACGGTTTATCGCTAAGCTTCTCCAAACACTGCAGGAAGGGGGGTAGGGGGAAGGCTATCTCCCGTGGACGACCGCATTTGCTTCGTACTATACGCCGTAACCGTGCTGACGAACAGCAATAGTAAAAGAATACATCCTCCCGAGACCGAAATTTAACAATCGTTAATGATGAAGTATTTTTTGCGCGACACAATTCAAACGTGTAGGAAGTTTAAATTCTTTAACACGCTTTAATTTATCAAACAACTGTGTCATTAAAAAAAAAGATTCTTACTATTGCACTATTTAGGATCGAACGAAAGCCGCCGCCGGGAATCAAACCCTGGGTTACGACTGAGCACACTTGCGTTACGACCGATTGTCATATCGGATCAATCCAATGTCCCCACATTAATACAAAATTTATATTCCTTTTCACTCCCTAAACTAAAGCACGAAAGAATTCTTCTGTAAGATAATAAGTTTCTTCATAACGCCGAGCAACGTAAGGTTGCTGTCGGCCATTGAATCCCGGTCGGCGCTCGCCAAATTTCGCCGATGGTCTCAAGATCCCGCGGTCGAGAGAGTTCTGGAACATGTTCAACTTGGCCGGCACAAGGACCATCATCACAATTATTAAGACAGATGGCTTCAGATAGTCTGGGATTGATGCCGCCCGCTAAGTCTTGAGGCTGAACCGTTACATTTGAGTTAGGATGGCCCTAATGATCCGAGACATTACGCTCACAAAAATACATTTTCTCGTCACAAACTAAAATGCTAGCCAATTATTTACATTTTCATTTCATTTATAGGCTTACGTTCGGTTATAATAAATTTTGTAGATATCACGAAAAGGTCACATAAGAGCTTTTTCTCTCGAGCTAACAGAGGATCTTTTTCTTTCTCTCTTTCAAGAGCGAAGAAAATGCTGGAGTGCCCCCTTACCCCCAAATTCATCAACCAAATCACAGACCACGTAGAAATATAATACAGTCTGTATATCAAACAATTATTATTCCCAAGATAAGTATACACTTTTTAATATTCGACTCACTCTACATGTATTGAATCGCGGTATTGTTAAAAATATACTGCCATTTTGCAAAAACGTATATGTCACCATGCATCGAAGCATTCTTCTAATGATTAAGAGTGATGTTTCATTTCCCTATTGAATAATTATGCTTGTATACGTGTCCCGACAATTTCACTGTTGGGTTTCTATTGTAGTCGAATGAAGAAACGGCGACAGATGAAACGGGCGCTGAACACAGTCACCATTAATGTAGAGATCAGCGTGCGTCTATTCATAAAAAGCGGAACACAATCGACACTCTGTCTTTCCGTGAATGACTGAATAAATTCGTGTCTTCATTTAGCTCGATCTTCACCGGTAAGTGTAGCGTGACACCAGGCAGTTTAGAGATCGAAGTCGGGTGTTTTCCTTTTTTTTTTATTCCATAGACACTTTTCCGGCCGTTTAGTTACACGTGTACGCGTAAAATATACAGCTGAGGCATCCATCTACCCTGACGTCACGATCTGGCGCAATAATGATATCGCACTTCTTTCTAAAGAGGTAACATCCTCCGCAGATCCGTGCCCTGAACTTCACATCTGCGATCTTAGAATTTGAGGAGCAGACTTCAAGGCGAAAGATCGACCAATTTGAACTCACGAGTATACAATAATTTTGAAGGCGCAACTTCAGAAAAATACAAGACAACAATTCCGGTAACCAAGGTGGCGATTTCATGTAGAGATGTTTCCAGTGAAATTTCTCACACTTTTAAATCGGCTGAACGGCGTTCGCAGAAAGAGTTTGTGTATCAAGGCTACACGTTATCGAATGTCTGAATTGACATGTAATTTCTTTTTAATTGAACGTCTCACAAGAAGTGCATCTGATACATATGTTCATATACAGAGTACAGAGTATTATTGCACATAAGAATTTCAGACGCGAACTTTGTGAGCCCTCTCCTTGTTAAGGCAATATCTGACGGCTCAACCTGAAGAATAAATTCAATAATTAAGTTTGACATATGATAATAGTAAACTTTCGTGCAGTAAAATACCCGCAAGCAATTACACAAATTATAATAAAAAATAGGAATAAGGAAAAATAAATCCACACACTCATATATCAATTTGAACTCCAACTATGGCAATGATCCAACATAATTTGTGATCAATCAAACAAAAAGGGTAATACAATAATCAAACAGAGTATCAATTTTGTCTATTAAATGATGAAGCGTCCGACTCAATATTTTTACGAATTATTATTTTTTGCAATACATATGAGACAGGATTAGACTGTAGTTTTCAAGGTCTGTAATGTTATGTCTTGCACCTGGTTGAGTATCACGAATTCTCTTAACTGATTTAAGGAGTGAGGTTGTTTGATACTTCGTTAAAATATATTGGTTTTTGTTTATATATTCCATTAAAGGCGAGAGGCGCCAGGTACAATTCTTATAATTCCGTGAGGGGGGCGTCAAAATTGACGGTGTCAGTGAAATGATCTCAGGCGTACAAAAATACGTCTCACGGAGACTAAGCGGGAGGGCGCAGCACATTTGTAATTGTTCGCTGGATGATTAATGGCTCCATTCTTATGTGCCGTAATCTAATCAACGCTCTACGGCTCTCATATAATAATTACGGTAAACAACGTGAGAAAGAGTTAATGCCTGTGTGAAAATGCGGGCCAATTCAACCCATCCCCCATCCACCTCTTCCACCCGTGGCATCACTGCAGTCCTGCACGCAAAGGTGGAGCATCACCCACAACAAACCCCGCCTTCCCGCTAACCCCCACCCCCTCACCCCAATCCCTCCCCCGTGGCACACTCATCTATTACAACAAACCATAATTAATTTATGCCTCCCGTCCGTCCAAAGTGTGTTTAAACGGGATGTCACTAAACCTGACAGTCGTGAAAACGATCGTCCATTAATTTGAACACCGACGCGTTTAACAGAGAATCTCACTCTAAAAATCGTGATTGGCAATATCATCTTAAATGAAGCTCTGACGAAACGTTATCGCTTGCCTCTACGTTTGGGGACCATGCACAAAATTAAATATATATATATATAATTTCCTTTCCTGCTGATATCGCTGAATGACGTCCGTAAGGATCAGATTTACCAACAGAAGGATCGTATTGCCGAAAGAAATCCCAAAGAAAAAACATTAAATACTGTACAGTACAAATAAAATGATTGCAATTTTACTTGCACTGCATTTTCCTTCTTTACAGTTAATTATTATAATCGTTTTTCTGAGCATCGATTCATTGCTGCAATCAACTAGATCTTTAATTATCCTATATTTTTTTTCTGTGAACTGAAATTCTGAATTGAGGATATTATTTTTTGGCTCATACGATGGAAATATGACAACCCATCGATGGAAAATGTTTTGGAATCGCAAACTCAGTGTCGAATCACCGTTCGAATTCTATAACAGCACCGACTGATACGTTGGCAAAAAGAGAGCTCCCTAAAGCGGGAAATCTGTATCATGGTCTGAGCCCCTTCAAATTGCTCACAAAAAAATCCTACAACAAAAACGCGCCGTTATTGTGAAGGCCTTCTTCAGAGACATTCAGCAACAGCAACTATCTGAACTCGTTAAGTGAAGTGATCGTAAATATTTGCTCTGCTACGTTTATGGCGGCGTGTTCGGCTGTGGTTCAGAACATTTGAAAATTGATAAGCCATTTTATCCCAAACTACAGATCTTTTTTATACGGCAAAAAATATTTAATATCGCACCGCGCTTTGTCAGCGCCGAACGCTAGAGAAATAATATTTCATCTCGAATCGGTTCGATTTATATAGAGCATAAAAACAGGCAGCACACCGCCTCGTTTCGCCTCGCCTCACTTCGGTCTAATCTTAGCTGCCTTAAAAGATTACTCAACGGGGATCAATGTACGCGAACGTGATTATTATTTATTTATTTATGTCGCTTAGCGATTCAATTGCGAGTGGTTCGTATATATCTATTATATTTTTTTTTGCTTCGATTTTATAATTTCATATAGTCGTTCATATTTAAAGATGAAAAAAAGGAGACATTTGAGTATGTATGGCGGGGGTGGGGGGGAGGAGGGAGGTGGGGTACAAAGAGACTAACGAGGACGAATACGAAAAAATACATCCTCTCTCTCTCATACGTGCCGCGCTTGCTCATAATGGAATCAGCGCAATTCAAAAAAACTAATCCACGATTAAAGTTGGATGCGCGTCGTTAGAGCGCAAAAAAAGCAGGTCGTGCCAAGTGAGTAGAACAGTTTCTCGGTGGAAAACCTATGCATTTACAGGGTATATATGCGCGGTTCGACCGCCAGACGAAATGTGGGCGTATTTATTTCGCCCTGGTCGTGATTGTCAAGCCCCTAGACAGGATACATGCAGCTTGTGTAATCTTCGCACTTGTGAACGATCCGCTCGAAAGTTTCCACAAAACGCTAATCAGCGCAAAGCTCATTACTCAAATGTCTTTGCGTTTTGTATTTCTTCTGTAAACAATTAACACTATTCTAGCTGAAGAAGAGCTTAGGAAATAGATATTTACTAACCAAGAGCATAAATGTTTCCTTTGACGAAGCACATGAATTTATTTTATAAATGTAAGTGCACTTTGTGGCGTGTGCATAAACATTATTTGAATATTGAATATTCAATACTGCTAGTGAAAACCCCTATCATAGTCAATTATAGGAAAAACTGAATAAGTAGGCAAATTATGAAATTTTCATTCAACTTATTAATTGACGATTTACAGGTTAGACTATGTGATCACCGTTCATGTTTTCAAAGTGCTTTCACTTTCTTCCATTTGCCAACTATCGGTAAGTGGAATTGACCAAACTTGTGGAAAAATCCAGAAAAAGGCGGCTGACAAGACTAACGCATTTCCGAACTCTTTCGAGTGTTTCCGCGTTAATACGTTTGTCCTGCTCCAGCATGCGCGCAGGGCTTCACCACATACATTATTTGTGAGGCGCGAGCCCTCTGAGGGAACCGAAAAACTCGCCGCTCGAAGACGAGAGATAAAGTGATTTTTCTTGTGCGGCGAGAACGCTCAAGTTCGTTCGTATTGCCCTCCGTGGTCCAGAGATCACGAGTTCGAACGGACATCTCCACTGGACTGAACTCCCAACGACAATTATCTTCAGATGCTGGTCTAAACACGTTCGATCCATGAAGTCTCAGACGGCTGGCAGGATCAGTAAAAAGGTGCCGAAATTCCACTAGCACATCTCACAAAAATTGGTAATTGCGAAACGCCAAAGAAAGATTTAATTCACGCCCCAATTTCAAGAATGATTGTTACACTTAACAATTTCGGGCACCTATTTTTAATTTTTTTTAATTTCACTGAAGTGTATATCACAACAGGAGTTTCTGTACCCCTCTCGGTGCTTAGCCGCATTATGTGAGGGGCACATAAATTCAAATGAGTAGACAATTTATCCGCGAGTGTCAGCTCATTGTTCGAACGTGTAAGTTGTCGGAAGGTCTCAAGGAGATATTGGAACACACTCTATACCAGATGGCCGCTTTAATCCGTGTCGACCCCGCGGAATACTTGGATATGGCTCTCAGCGGACGCTTTGCGGGCGCTCGGTGGTTACGGGGACCCCCATCGCGCGTGGCCATCGCTCGAGTCGGCCGCGCCACAGCGCAAATCACAAGAAAATCCTATCTGGCATCTGGACTAGAATGGCTACAGTTCACGGCCGACCATCTACGGTGGGAAGAGGAACGAACATAATAGTTCCCGTCTTGAATTTTTAGATTTTGCGATGCTTTGAATAATGCAGGACCTCAACACTCAGCGGTGTGCCGCGGGAATGATCACCATGGTAGTTTATGGCGATTACCGGCATTATGCAATTGATGGAATCGCTCGTTCGTGCTTTGTTGCCGCCAGAAAATATTATGGGAACAGCTAAATCAAAATATGCAGTCGCAGAGAGCTGCTCCAATAACGCTGCCCCTGTAGTTGGTGAACTCTGGCAATCACTCATAGCAAGAGCTCTCCGGGTCAGTTGGTTCCCGTTTTATTGCAGAGTTTATGAAGTTTGTGCACAGCAATAAACCGCTTTAGACTAATTAAAGTTAAATCAAAGTTAAATTAAAGTTAAATTCTGGTCGAATTTTGAGGATTTGCTCATCTTATCCAGTTTTGATTGATCCTGCTGCGCTTCCCGGGCTAAAATACAATTTGATATTCTCATATTACAATTTGCTATTTGTTAAGGAGGTTCCGCCAAGAAAGATCTTTCAAGATGCAATCTGGTAATCTTGCCTAGCTTAGGCAATACAGTCTTCGATGCGGCGGCAATGGATGCTAACGTCCGACGCAGTTACTCCACTCACCTCCAGAAGGTGGTCAGGTTAGGTACGACGGTAATTTTCAGCCCTCTACTGACAGTTTAAAATTGTAGCAGTAGACAGCCACACACACCCATCCACAAATTGTATTCAACCTTCAAGCTCACCTTCCGGCAACAG